>BQNB010001387.1:80439-140942 GCA_026074375.1 Tanacetum coccineum | reverse complement strand
ATTAGATTAACCATAAACAATCTATGAATCAAGAATGAAAACAAATAAACCAAAAAAAAATTTCGAATCCCTTTTTTTTTTTATAGCCGAATAAAAAAAATAAAAACACAAACCAAATAAATTCATCAATCTTGAAAGGCTTTTGATACCAATTGTAGGTTCCATGATCATTCAATCACAACCTTAATTATGATATGTAGAATCAAGATGCAAGAAATTAAAGACTTTTATTGATAAAAAGAGAGACAAAACATAAAAGGAGGCTAAACTTAATCTTGACAATGTATTGGTGTATGATGGAATGTCTTTTTTTCTTAACAATGACTAAAACAAGGGTATAAATACCCTATAGAGTGGCCGGCCCAGGGAGGGCCTTTTGTGGGCTTTTGCGGGCTTTTGCATAACGGCCCGTTTACATTACATTACTTTAACTAACGAGCTATCAAATGTCGTCTAACTTTGAGTGACCGAAACTTCTTTGTTAGACTTCAATTCTTTGTTTCTAACAGTATCATCTTCACTCATCATATTAAGGTCTTTTATAAACCCTAATATCTTCAAAGTATTCATTTCATAATTTATATAATTCCTATATGGTTAATCATCACCTAGTTATATTTTATACATGTTTATAAAATATTGCAAATCTATATAAACTCAAGAAATACTTGTTCATGGTAAATATGATGTTTAAAACATAACGACGTGTTTTATTTAAGGATGTACAAGCAATGGATAATTTATATAATTATTTGTTAAGTTATGGTTAACTATTTATTTATAAAGTGTATATAAATAAATAAACATGATGGACATTTTTCTTGGACACTTTGGACTATATATGGTGTACATAAACTCAAGAACTTAATCTATATACAAGATGTGTAATTACATAAATTAGAGGACTTATAGCAAATTAAATAAGTTAAAAACTTATAAAAACAATTTTACAAACACTTAAGTTAAACCTACTATTTTAATTCGAAAAATATAATACTTATTTTATATTTTATTAAAATATTACATTTCATGACGATTCTAAATATATAGAGAACTCGAAAATCCGAGTTATAACGAAGGAGTTATAGAATTTACAAGTTTACAATAAAAAGTATTTTTATAAAAGTAATTTTATAAAAACAAGTTACTGTTCATAACGGTAAGTTTTTGAAAAATATTTTACTTGGATAGAACTTTTAATTACGTAGACGTGCATATAAGGATAACTAAAAACGAAATTAAAATGGAGGAGATATGAATTTTATACGATTTCAATAAATAAATTTATAAAAAGTGTTTTTATAAATTTTAACCCATTGTTACTGTTCATAACAGTTTATACAAATATTATAAGTATTATATTTTGCTAGATTTCTTAAATACGATTCCATACATATAAAGAACACTAAAAACGGGATTAAAACGAATGAGTTGCGATTTTTACGAGGTTACAACAATTAATCATATAAAAGTAGTTTTATATAATTTTACAAAAACAGTAAAATTTACTGTTCATCAGTAGCTAAAATATTATAAATGTAATATTTTGATAGATTTTCTTAATACTAAACCGTGGGCATAAAGAACGTATAAGACGGAGTTAAAACACGAAAGTTATGAATTTATGAAAATTATATACCTCTTGTGCACTATTTTCCTGACATGAATAGTGTTGGTTCATTTTTAATAAAAACTTTACAAAATAATGTGGTATCACTTATATAATATTCATACATGTTTTTAACTTTATAAATATTATTTTATCAAAGAATTAAATTATTTATATAATATAATTATGTAAATAATAAATCAATTATTTTTAACAATTAATAAATTGTTGGACAACTATACTATTTTTACAAATACGAGTACAAGGACATTATTTTTCAAAGTACAAATTTATATTGTTTAATTTTATAAATTAAACAAACATGTTTAGGTGGTGATGTAACTATATACAATTATATGTGGTGTTAGTTATTCAAAGTACATTGTACTCATACGACCTATATTTAATTAGGATGCATTCGGACTATACGTGATGATTTTCATATTTGATTTATATATCAAATACATTCACTGATGTGAGTTCATAGCCCCACTTTTATACGATTATAATGATTTACAACTTTGGGGTGAGAAACATGCATTGTTTTACAACTAGACGTAAGTACACTTTTATATAAATTACGAGTTTGGCTAAGTAGCTATAACCCACTATGCCCGTGAATCAAGAACTGTTAATTACTGGATTGTAAGCGCGAATGTTATGAATAGATCTATTTAGGATTGACATCCCCGTTTGGGTGAGTAGCGCTCACTAGTCTCGGAGGTACCAAAACGACGAATGTATACCATGTCAGAACAATTTGGATGATGCGGGTTGAACATCTACACGGGCACATTATTTGCATTAATTTGCATACATATATGTTGTAGCTTCAGTGTCATGAGCTTAGTGCATTTTGTAATTACTTTTGAGATATTGTATGTGTTACATGTCTTACATTTGGAAATCTTGCGGTCCTACTTTATACATTACTTAAACCTATGAATTCACCAACCTTATGTTGACCTTTTAAAGCATGTTTTTCTCAGGTCAATAAGGCAAGAGCAAGGATACATTGGTGGTCATTATTTTGGAGTCACATTATTATAAAGATTTAAGTGCATTACATTTTGAAATATTTGTTATGTATTAAAATCTTTACACTTTTCAAGGATGAACAAGTTAAACTATGAGCTTTTGTAACAAACAATTTATTTAATCCAATGTATCATTTTCAAAAGACTCATATAGAGGTTGTTCTCATATCTTGTGCTATTGATCTATGATGTAACACTCTCAGACCCATATTCCGCTGCTATCCTATTCGGGGGAGTTACAGATTGGTATCTGATGCGGTCGTCGTTAGACTTCAACAAGAAGTTTTATAACTCCCTAGGCAGAGCACCTAATCGTTGTAGTAGTTGTATAGGCAAGACTCTGGGGTTGTTATCGTTCACTCGAGGAATAGGTTGGGAAGGCTTGATCACGGTCTAACATAATTCTAAGGGTTGAGGGAAGATTATTTTTGTATTTTTATATTTTATGGAAAGCAAATAAATCATATAATTGGAGAGGTTGCTGGTTTTAGCTATTAAACTAAATATTAATCTAAACTATTGGTGATAACAATATAATAAAAGATTGTGTTTATTTAATCATGTATTACTCCCTAGATTGCTTCTCCTAATGTTGTTGCTTTGTCACACTTGTGATGATCTGTGTAATTATTTCCTAAGTCATGAACGAATTACACGAACCCGCCTTCTACTTAGTATTCTGTTAGAGCAACGCACAAGTAAGGTAGTATGAAGGCTATTACAAGGCCCCTAAGGGTACACTAAGTGCATGTAAAATATATTAAGAGTGGATCAACCATATTAGGGGGCAAGGTAGTATGAAGACTGTTACCCGATGGTATCCTTTCTACACAATCATGTTTTCCTAGACATATCAACAGTGATACAGACAAAAGCTTGTTTTCTAAGACCTAACATGCACATCCATAACAAGAAGCAACACCAATAAGATCTACATTCTAGGTTTCATACAATCATAAATAAACATAATATGAGGTTTAGCCAAGTATGTTATAGATAAAGCAAGAACATAGATGAATCAAACAACACATAGACATATTGAATGATTAAATAAACCTTACTTGAATAAAACATGAGTTAGAGGAAGTACAATAGGATTTTTAGGCCTTAAATTTGTCCCTAACAGCTGCTAAACGAACTAGGGTTCGTACCCTCTTTTTATTCTAAAGTTACACACTTAAAACCCTAAATTCAGGTTTGTATATATAGGAAAATCGTTATGACGGCGTCGCATTTTAATCGTGACGCCGTCATGAAAGAGAATATTCTAGATAATGGGCTAGGTCATGTGCTCTGACGCCATCGTAGAATCTTGTGACGTCGTCTTGGTCTTCGTTGTGATGGTGTTACGTTATATTTGTGACGCCATCTCCAGCCGCTGAGAAGATTATCTTGAGAGATGTTGGTGTAGGTCCGTAGTCTTGTCTGTTTCTTCTCCAAATGAGCCCAAGTCACGTGTAATTTTTCCAAATGCCCTCCAAATGCAAAATACCTGAAAAGGAATGATTAAGTACCTATTTTGGGCATAAACACACGATTTAGGAGGTTAAACGACCCCGAAAAAGTGTATAAATGACACCTCATCAAATACCGCCACACTTGGGATTTGCTTGTCCACAAGCAAATGGACTTTTCTACCTAGACAATAACAATATGAGGGTCATTTTACCTACTCTTTAAAAGTATTTTACAACACAACCTTCTAGACCTCGTAATTAAAATCACGGAAGATATATACTAGCACCTCACATAAGTGTTTGGGATTCTCTCTTTCACTCGGGTGTGTAATAAATTATAACATAAGAGGGAAACGAAAAATCAACACTCATTACATGTCATAGCATATAAATTACCATAAGCTTGGTAAAGGATCAAACCTCCACCGCTAGGTGCAAGCATTATTCATTACTATCTAAGAGGTCTTTTAAAGGGTTGTGGGATGTAGGTGTAAAATAACATATAATGGAAATGGAAACGGATGGGATACATTTGGGTGGCTTTGGGTAAATTTAGAGTAGAAGGGTTAGCTAATTATTTACACGAATACACTTTAGTATGGTTGCTAAGCCAAGACTCGGACGAAGATCTACACAACTCTACATCAATCTCTTCCTTTTTCTTTTCTCATTTTTTTTAATAACATAATACATCACATGGGGTTTACAACACATACTCATACACTTGAGCTTTTACATGCTCGATATTTACAATCTAACTAATGACCCGATTTGAGGTGGATCAAAATAACATGGAGATCATCTAAGAAATATATGGGGGTATTGACTTAACTTTTCTTCCCCATTCTTCCATGAAATAAATACTATCATGAATCCCAATCGTCCCAAAACTGTATTTACAAGGATAAGGACTTAGCAACCGTGTACTCAAATAATTAACTTGGGTTAAACACAATAATGTACTAAAAAATGAGTACATACAAGGTGGGCTAAGGCGATTTGGGTGTAATAATTGGTTTAAGGGTAACAATGCTCTTTATTAATAATCTGGAATCCACAGAAAATTACAAGAACCGTGAAAAAGGATTGGCTCGGAGGGTTGTACTAGGGGTATCATGCACTAATAATGAGTGCATGGCAAGGGTGTGGGATAGTTATATGGTCGGTGTGACCATTATAACAATTACAGGTTTTAAAACATGGGTTAATCCTAATGCCTCTTATCAAAAAAATCCTAATACTTACTATGCGGTCTCGGGATGCATCACAATAATAAGTTCTAGAATTTAATACACTACCGGTACACTCATATGAATTTTACTAACACCAGACATTCCAGAAAAGGTAACAAGGCAATGCATACATGGTCGTAATGACGGAATAGACATGCACTCCTGCAGATCAACCTTAACTCGAATCGGGTAAAGATAAAATCATCTTGGGTTACCAATGATGGGTACCCAAATTCCTAAAGATCTAAGGGCGAACCTCATATTTTTGGGGTGGAATTCTGAGGGTTATTGTGCTAGTCATATAAATTCATATCCATGAGACGCTATTAATACTTGGTTTTCATCGGTATGTGTCGTAAAAAAATTTAAATTTGGGTAAAAATTACCTCTTATGCTATGTTTCGATATATTACCCATCATTTTAAGGACAAAGCAAATGGCAAATGAAAGAATAGTTTCTAAGGTTTATTTCCCCCTACACTTAAGTTGAACATTGTCCCTAATGTTCTATAGAAGTACCCGTTAAAACGAATAAAGGGAAAAGAAAACAAGGAAAATAAACTAGTACTCCCCTGGTTTGCTCAATAATGGAGAAGAAACATGCGATAACTGGTTAAATCATCCTCTAAGAATCATCCAATGAAACTTCATAAGAACTTCCAAGATTCTTCTCATCAAATATAACCTGTAATCAAAGACAAAGACAACTACACCAAGCATAAAATGTGCGATAAACAAATACACAATATGAATTTAGGGTTCAACTCGAGAAAGCAGTAAAGATAGGATGAGAGAATTGTTAAACTCATTAGGTTTTTGCAGGTTTATAACAAAGAATACATATATTAAATTTTATGCAAGTTTTATTTTTAAAAATAATTAAAAACTTTAAGTTTTCTGAACCTGGCCGTTTGACGCCGTCAGGGTTTTCGTGACCCCGTTACAGGTGTCGTGGTGACGGTGTCGCGTATTAATTGTGAAGTCGTCTCCACAGTCTGTGAAAACGAAATTTTTGTTTTTGATGAAAAATTTCCTGCACTTGATTCCATAAGTTAATTCCTATACAAATGGCTGCATAAAACCTAAGATTTAACAATTCGATCATATGACTCGAAACTAACGCGAATTAATCTAAATAATTCATTTAACATGTTTGAATTTGGCTTAAAAGCCGGATAAATTCCCCTACACTTATTATTTGCAAAATACCTTTGATTGAAATTAAGACGAGGTTAAAGACAATACAAAGCATGATTACAAGATAGTTCAAACATAATAAAACAAACTATGAAGAATTAAAACACACATGACATTCCTAATTTACGGGAAAATTAAATTGGGTTGCCTTCCAAGAAGCGCTTTTCTTTATTAACGAGTCTTGTAGCTAGACTCGAAGTCACACCTCAAGTGTCGTAGAAGTGGTCCAAGTCGATGATCTCTCTTGGACTTTCTCTTTCGGAGAGCTTCCTAGTAGTAGGAATTGATTGAAGGGTTTTGGTAAATTCCTCTCCATCGGGGTCAATCAATCTAATCTTGGCATGCCATGCTCCATCTTCATTTTTGGGTGGTTTGTCCTAGTTAATTGGTTTTTTAATTAGGTCCTTTGATTCCCACATGTTACACTTATGGTTAATGGGTATGGCTCCTAGAAATTCTACCATTCTCCTAAACACTAAGGTATCCTTAAAAGGATTAAGCTCGACATCTCTAGAAATTTCCCATTCTCCGGGTAAATGGCAGTCTAAGAAGTCCTTCCTAGCATAATAAGGGGTTTGTGCGCCTACTCCGTCCAAGCTAGGTCGTGGTTTATGGGATTCCCTTTTTCCAAGTGTGGTCCAATAAGGTGCTTCCTCCTCACCTAAGTATACTCCTTTTGCACCAAATACTGACCTAATGATTCCTTCTTCTACCGCTATTTTAGCCATCCTACAATCTATAACTGCGTTGGCGGTAGCTAGGAATCCTCTTCCTACAAGCAAAGGGGTCTCAGGGTCCTTCTTCATATCAATTACGTAGAAGTAATTTATTAGTTTTAGTTTTCGGGTATGTGCTTAAATACACATACCTTTTGCCTATTAAAATAAGCTAAAAAGACCAATAATAACCAAAAACAGATAAAAATGCATTGTATATGTATATTTTGTGATTTGTGTCTTGCAGGTATCAGATATTCAACAAAAGGACAAAAATAAAGACAAAACGGACAAAACCGAGCACGTGAATGGAATGAGTACGAAAAAACTGAAGCGGGAGGCGTACCCATCTTCTACGGACCAACCCGGGCCCACTTAGTGGACCGGGTCAGCCCACAAACCTTAAAAGCCCATGTTTAATCAAAGCCCAAAATCCTTTATTAAAATACTTGGCCCAATTTCTATTAACAAAAGAGAAGCCCAATTCTTATAATAGCTAAAGTCAAACATCAAAGAGCTGGTCAAATCTACTATTCACCGTCCCCTTTTCCCTCCTTTACCACCATGGACAACGCAGGGTAAAAATCAAGCTATATACACACATCAAGTGTTTCTAGAAGGAAATTACTGACACGTCTGGCACGTTTGGGAGCCACGCTGGCAATCCCACATAATATCATTACTCAATCATGCGTGTCACGCAATCCAACGGCTCAGATTTGATGGATTAAAGTTGGTTACGATTGGAAGGCTTAGATTGAAGATTGGAGAGCGTCTCAAGGCTCTAGATCCTTCTCCTCTCCCCTATATAAAGAGGCTTCATCACACAGAAATAGATATGTAGTATTTTAGCTTAAGCTTGTAGTATTTAGTAGCTTTTCAATTAGCTTATAGGTTTAAATTCATGTAATTTACTTTTCCAAGTATTGTAACCTTTTGAATATTAATAAAATTTTGTTTGATTTAAATTCGAGTTTAATTCAAGTTTTTCTTATGCAATTATGGTTTAAAATTGTTCAAGTTAATCTAATAAGCTTTCATAAGCTTATCATTACTACAAAAGCTTGCTTATACTCAGTTAAGCCTTAAAAAGCTTAACTGAGCTTAGATTTTCACTTAAATCCTCCCCTAAATTACCTCAGCTTTTGATATGGATGATAAACCAATTATAGAAGGGCTTATAGACTTCACCAGCTTGTTTCTAACAAGCTAGAGCTTATAGATCTAAGCTTGTATAAGCGAAATTGATCCCTGTTTAGCTGGGATCAAGGTACTTCTCCTTTTCTCTTTTTTATTGCTTATTTATACATTAGCTTATTTTATGCTTAATAATTATTTAATTGTGCTTATTTTTGTTGAATCTCTCTTATAATTTCTTAATATAATTTCTTAATATCATTAGTTTAGAACCTTAGGTAATCTTCTTAAATCCTTACGAAATATTTATTACTATACTATTATTGATATTATCCTTATATACGTATTTGGAGACCAATCAATTTTTGGCGCCGCTGCCGGGGAGGTGTGTATCGAATATCGCGTTGAAGCTTGAAGTTTAGTGTTTTGAAAACCCTTCCTCGTGAAGTTATCATTTTAGTTTCTTTTATATAAAACTTTAAAAAAAACCAAAAATATTAAAGTTATCATTTTAGTTTCTTTTATATAAAACTTTAAAAAAAACCAAAAATATTTTATCTTTCTCGATTTATTAGAAAAAAAACCAAAAATACTTTTCCTAAAGTATTTAAAAAACCAAAAAAATTGTAAAACAACAAAAACAACCGTTGTGTTACTTGTGAAATCGGCTCACTTTTAGATTACAAACTTTAAGAGAGGTTTAAGGAGGGTTGATCCTACGAACTTCGACCCGAAAGGAGAATGTTTTTAAAACGCTTCGCGCTTACACGCTCCTCCGCTTCTTTGTGCTTTTTCTATAGAGCTACCTTACACTTGTTTGATTATCGGTTACAAAAATATTTTTCTTTTTTATTTTCTCTTATTTTGTTCTTAGTGTATGTCCAGGATTGCCCGGATTATGAAGACTCTCGTGCTCGTGGTTTTGTCCATCGTCCACTCGATTTTCAATCCTTCGTATGCTTATATATGGGAATCTGATATCCTAGATCTTATTGATTAACGTTTATCTATTAGCATAATTAATAAACGGCTTTAGATTTGCGTAGAGACCCCTTAATATTTGGATTATGCCTTGAAATTAGTATGGCGGTGACAGTCTCACATTAAGGATAATGTGTAGTTCTAGTATAGGGGGGATCTTTTGATTCGATCTTACTTGCATTTGCCTTGTCTCCACGCAACCCTATTTTTCCACCAAAAATAGCAAAAATATGCCAAAATTAGAATTTTTCAAAAATAGAATAAGTGTTTTGATACATAGTTTTGTCTTTTTAAGGAATAAATTTTGACTTGATCGAGCATGTTGCGCTCTAGCTTGCCTCTTAACTTATATAAATTTAAGCTTTTGCCAGTCTTTTATACAAGAAGCTTTAAAACGCGAATTCTAGCTTATAAAGAGCCAAGAGTTTGCAAGTTTCCATGATAGACTTTAAATATGCAAAGCTTGTTTTATTAGACTAAGCATTCGCGGATCTTTTTATTAAAGATTTTAAATTTGCGAAGAACAGAAAATGATAGAGTTTATATAAGTTAGATGCTAAACATAGAGTAGTTGGATCTCTTTTAGGCTCATAGAGGTTAATTGTGACTTTTTGCTCCCACCAGCTTAATAAACGTCATATAATTGTTAATAAATAAAGTTACTTTAGGTTTTTGCGATTCTTAGTTTAAATCACTTCGTAGAGATTCCTTCTGGTGAAATTAAGGTACACATCGAGGTTTTGTCAGTGTTGTGGGGAAATAGGCTACCGATTCTTGATGGCTCGCTACCGTTGTCTAGGTAGTTAAAAGACCACAAGAATTAAAATTTGGCTAATAATAATAATAAGTTATAACCGAAGCCGAAATAAGACCACTACCTCTTACCGGCTCACAACCGATGTGGTAGTCGTTTAAAGGGTGGAGGTAATAATAATAAATAAAAACCGTGGGCTGATAAAAGTTTACTGCCTCTTGTCGGCTCACAACCGATGTGGCAGTCTTCTAAATAAGGCACATAGTAATAATCCAAGACTGATAAAAGTTTGCTGCATCTTGCCGGCTCACAACCGATGTTGCAACCTTCTAAAAGCTCGACGAATTTACCGAGGTCGAAATAAGACTCCTGGACCATGGTCGGCTCGCATACTGATGTGGCAGTTGTTTAAAGGACCGAGGTTTAATAATGTTGCAATAATAATAATAATAAAGCCAAAATTTCGACTCCGGGGTTATCTAAAAAGGATAACCCCTAAATTGTGCAAAATTAAAACCTTAATGTGGACCTTATTCTCACCATATCGTCTCTTTAGGAAGGGATTTCAAACTAATTGTGGTCTAAACCGGGTTTACTTTATATAAATAAGGCTTTAATTTAATCGTCACAAATAATAATAATAATTTTTTTAGAGGATTTAGGAAATAAGGGAGCGGAAAGTGACAATGCTTTCACAATTAGCTTTTATGAGTAGTGTTAGCATTTTAACTTGTATTTAACAATGATTTCATTTTTAAGCTTAGTATGGGGCAGGTGAAAAATCGAGGACGATGAATTTATCCTTTTTAGTGTTTCTTGTTCCATGAAGTTATGAATAAATGCATAAAAATGATAAAACGGTGTGCTTTTCAAAACTAATGATTTTTAAATCCTCTTAGATGAACACTTAGCTACTTTTCGAGGTAATTAGTCTAAGGGGGTTAAAATTGTTGGTTTTCTAAGTTTGTATCTATGACATTGCGTGAGGACACGATAATAGTTTAGCATGGGGGATTTTGGTATGTGCTTAAATACAGATACATTTTGCCTATTAAAACAAGCTAAAAAGATCAATAATGACCAAAAAACAGATAAAAATGCATTGTATATGTATATTTTGTAATTTGTGTCTTGCAGGTATCGGATATTCAACAAAAGGACAAAAATAAAGGCAAAACGAACAAAACCGAGCACGGGAATAGAATGAGTACGAAAAAACTAAAGCCAGAGGCGTACCCATCTTCTACGGACCAACCTGTGCCCACTTAGTGGGTCGGGTCAGCCCACGAACCTTAAATGATAAACCTTAAAAGCCCATGTTTAATCAAAGCCTAAAATCCCTTATTAAAATACTCGGCCCAATTTCTATAAACAAAAGAGAAGCCCAATTCTTATAATACCTAAAGTCAAACATCAAAGAGCTGGTCAAATCTACTATTCACCATCCCCTTTTCCATCCTTTACCACCATGGACAACGTAGGGTAAAAATCAAGCTATACACACGCATCAAGTACTTCTAGAAGGAAATTACTGACACGTCTGACACGTTTGGGAGCCACGCTGACAATCCCACACAATATCATTGGTCAATCATGCGTGGCACACAATCTAACGGCTCAGATTTGATGGATTAAAGTTGGTTATGATTATAAGGCTAAGATTGAAGATTAGGGAGCGTCTCAAGGCTCTAGATCCTTCTCCTCTCCCCTATATAAAGAGGCTTCATCACACAGAAATAGATATGTAGGATTTTAGCTTAAGCTTGTAGTATTTAGTAGCTTTTCAAGTAGCTTATAGGTTTAAATTCATGTAATTTACTTTTCCAAGTATTGTAACCTTTTGAATATTAATAAAATTTTGTTTGATTTAAATTCGAGTTTAATTAAAGTTTTTCTTATGCAGTTATGGTTTAAAATTGTTCAAGTTAATCCAATAAGCTTTCATAAGCTCCTCATTACAACAAAAGCTTGCTTATACTCAGTTAAGCCTTAAAAAGCTTAACTGAGCTTAGATTTTCACTTAAATCCTCCCCTAAATTACCTTAGCTTTTGATATGGATCATAAGCCAATTATGGAAGGGCTTATAGACTTCACCAGCTTGTTTTTAACAAGCTGAAGCTTGTAGATCTAAGCTTGTATAAGCTAAATTGTTCCTTGTTTAGCTGGGATCAAGGTACTTCTCCTTTTCTCTTCTTTATTGCTTATTTATACATTAGCTTATTTTCTGCTTAATAATTGTTTATTGTGCTTATTGTTGCTGAATCTCTCTTATAACTGCTTAATATCATTAGTTTAGAACCTTAGATAATCTGTTTTTAAGTTTCAAATTGTTTTCATATCAAACTGTAAAAATTAACTTATTAATGTTTCGCTTATAGATCTGCTTATCATTGCTTATTATCTGTTGAATTGTGCTTATTTGTCATTTATTTGCTTAGTTCAATATCTGATTTAGCTTATTTCACTCTTTTATAGTATAAAAATGCAAAACCTAAAATTAAGAGGGTGTTTGCTCAAGCAGCACTAACTCTTGTTAGTGCTGCTTAAGCCATTTTGGCTTTTGAATCAGCTTTAATCAGCTAAAGCTTGGTCTATTAATTAGTTTCCTTAAGTTTTTAAAGTCTTAATATCTAGTTTAAGGTTTATTGTAACCAAGGTTAGAATCTGTGGCAACTTTGTGAAATATTAAGCTTGATTGACTTAGATATTGATTAGTAGCTTTTAGGTGTTGATTTTATGCTTGTTTTGAGTCATAATGCAGTAGAAATAAGTTAGAATGAGTGTGCAATTGTCTTGTAGGTTTAAGTCATAATCTGTCATAGTTTTCAAGTAGATTTTCCAAGTTTTAAAAAGTTAGTTTTTATCAGCAAATTTAAATTAGAATAACTTTATTTTAAGGTCTGATTTTGAGAATATAAGCTCTTTGCACATCAAGCTTGATCTGTTTTTAGCTTTTGAGTATTTGAATTAGCTTTTACTAGCTTAATTTTAACGCTGCATATAGCCACTTTTCAAACTTCAAAAAATCCAAAAAAAAATTAGTTTAGTTAAACTGTCCTATTTCAAGTCTTTTTTCCTAGATTATTTCTAATCTAATTTTATTAATTCTTGTTTTTATGAGTTCTTTGAATGCTAAAATCCATTTGTTTTTAGTTCTAAAGTTATTTCAAGTGCTTATTTGACCTAGAAATTAGCTCAAAGTTATCCATTCTCCTTTGAATCTGTCCTGTTTAAGTCAGCATATCTTGTAACTTTTAAGAGCTTTTAAGCTCATTTTGTCAGTTGATTCCTGTTCACATGAGCTTATTAGGTCTTGGTAGTTAATAGTTTTCAGCTTATTTGCTTTTCTTTTGGTTAATGATTCCAATAAGCCAAAACAATTTTAGCTTTAAAGTCATTTAGTGCAAACTGTCTTATTGCCCTTAAGTGCTTTTAGCTTATTTAGGTTTCTTTTAGCTTATTTAGCTTTTAAAAAGGTCTAGCAGTTTTAATTAATGAGTAGCAGTATTAACTCTAAAAGTTAGTACTGCTCGTTTCAAAAGCTCATTTCTTGCTTATTTGTGAGTCTTAGAAAAGGTGTTTTTGCAAAAGTTTCTTATTGTTAGCTATTTATCAAGTGTGCTTAAAAGAAAAATAAAAAAAAAGTTTTTGCAAAAAGCAAGGGCCATGACTCAAACCTGCGACCTCGCCTTCTCAAAGCCTCAGCATAACACTCCTTAACCAACTGCCCTTGGGACTTTTTCAAGTATTTACTTACACAATTAATTATTTATATGCATTTTAGGTTTAAGCCATTAAGCCTTTTTAAGCTTATTTAATGCTTATTCGTTTAGCAACTTTTCCAATTTTTAATTTTCCTAGATTCTAAATAGTTTAAAGTATTTTTCCTAATTTTTCCAGAATTTTAACAATTAGTTGTCTATTTTTAATAATTAATTTAGATTCAAATAGTTTTTAACTCATAATAAATAAAATAAAAATCAAAAAAATATAATTCTTTTTTCTAAAATCATTTTTCATCATTTAGGACTTTTAAAAATTAAATTTACATTCGTAGGGCTTAAATTTGATTTACTTGCTAGTTTAGTCGCGTTTTAGGATTCCCGTTATCGTTTAAATCGTAGTTGCCTTATTTGTTTGCTTTCCTTTACTTGTTTTTGCATTATATTTTTAGAAATAGAAAACCAAATCAAAATTTGAAACTATTCAATTCACGCGATCACAGACTTAACCGATTCTCAATTCACACTTTGTCAGGATACGACTCGAGAAGGTTTTGAATTTTACTTTGGATAAAAGTAATCTTCTTAAATCCTTACGGAATATTTATTACTATACTATTATTGATATTATCCTTATATACGTATTTGGAGACCAACCATTTTCCTATGTGGACTTCTACGTCTTTCACAATCCCAACGGGGTAGGATTTGGTTCCGTCAGCCAATCCAAAAATATGGTCAGTCTTTTCTAATAGTCCAATGTTAAGACTTTTGAAGAGGTAAAGTGGGATTATGTTTACGCATGATCCTCGATCGGCCAAGGTGTCAAAAGGTTTTGAGTCCCCTAATCTACAAGGCAGAGTGAATAGTCCGGGGTCTTCCATTTTCGCAAGTATTTCCCCTTGGACAAATGTTGATCCGTTTTTGCCTAGTTCTAAGCTCTCTACGTATTTATCTAATATGGCATTATAGATTGGAGCGTGAGCTAGGATTTCAAGAACAGGTAGGTTAAGATACAAATCTTGGAATTCATCTTCAAGAGTTGGTTCGGGCTCTTTTGGTTGTGGTGGTTCGGTTTCAATCTCGGGTTACTGCAGGCTGGTTTGGGAAATGGTTGCCTCCTTGAAATGTGCCTTGATAGCATTGATTGAGTTGGAAGGGTGAGATGAGCATTGGGGATCGATAGTTGGGTAAGAACGAGCAGACAAAACTGGGGTAGTACTCAATTTTGGGTCCTTAACCGTATCGCTATGTAGTGTGCTCGCTATTCGATCGGTGATGGCCTTCAACATAGTGTCGATTTTGTTGGTCATCTTGCTTTGCTGTTGTTTGAAATTGGCTTCAAACTTGGATAGTCTAGCGTCTTGAGATGCCATGAAATCGGACACCAATCCTTTAAGGTTTGATTAACTGTTAAAGCTTCGAGGATTGTTGTTGAAAGAACGGTTTGGGTTTGAACCGTTAGATTGGAACCGGTTAGGTGGGTTTGAAAAATTATTTTGGGAGTTCTGAGGTTGTCTCCACCTAAGGTTCGGGTGACTTCTCCATGATGGATTATAGGTGTCACCAAGATTGTTTTGCTCGGGCTTAAAGGTATACCACTTACCTTCCGCTTCGTCGGTACGCAAGGATGCGTAGTCAACAAAGGCTTGTTCGGGGTTTTCCATGCAATACTGAGTGTCATGGGGACCACTGCAGATTTCATATGGGGTCGTGATTTTGTTCACTTGGGTAGGTTGTGTCAGAGCAAGATGAGCTTCCATCAAGCGTTGGACTTGATTTTCGAGCTCGATTAGATGACGGTCAGATGTACTCGGGACATCTTGAGGCAAAGCGATTGCCTTGACCGACTTAGCAAAATCCATTAGGTCGTTCCAACTTTCATTGTCATAGAGGGCGAGGTCCTCTAATAATGCCTAGGATTCTTCAGCGTTGAGGTCACAAAGCTTACCACCGGCCGATCGGTCAATGGTTCGTCTTGTAACGGGATTGACATGGTTATAAAAAATTTGGACTTAAAGCCAAAGGTCTATGCCATGATGAGGGAATTTTTGGAGTAAGTCCTTGAAACGAGTCCATGCTTCAGATAGAGATTCTCCATGATGTTGTTGGAACATCAGGATATCGTTGCGGAGTTTTACGGTCCTTCCCGATGGAAAGAATTGAGCAAGGAATCGGGTAGTAAGATCCTCCCATGTGGTGATAGATCCTGCTAGAAAGCGTTCAAGCCAATTTCTAGCTTGATCACGAAGGGAAAATTGAAATAAACGCAGGCGCGTTCTTTCCTTATTTTCACCATCAAGGTCAAATGAGTCCGCAAGTTTAAGGAAATCTTTGAGGTGTTTGTTTGGATCCTCGGACCAAAGTCCGTGGAATAAGCATCCGTTTTGCACCAACCGGAAGGTGTCAGATCGAAGAGATACCACGTTGTTCCCTACGAAGAGTTCAATGGTATTCCTATAGCCCTAGTGGTTTGGTTTGGAGTAGTCTCCTAGAGTACGGATAAAATTCTCGTCTCCCATGGTGGTTGACGAGAATGAGTTGCGAAACAAATAACACGAAGAAAAGATAGACTACAAGAAAGCTAATATGCGAAAATTAAATTCTCACTTGAAAGGATTAAAGCGAGTAAAACTAAGCTAAACTATGATCAAAACCTAACTATTCCCCAGGCGACGACACCAAAAACTTGATGCGGTCGTCGTTAGACTTCAACAAGAAGTTTTACAACTCCTTAGGCAGAGCATCTAATCGTTGTAGTAGTAGTATAGGCAAGACTCGGGGGGTTGTTATCGTTCACTCAAGGAATAGGTTGGGAAGGCTTGATCACGGTCTAACAGAATTCTAAGGGTTGAGGGAAGATTATTTTTGTATTTTTATATTTTATTGAAAGTAAATAAATCATATAATTGGAGAGGTGGTTGGTTTTAGCTATTAAACTAAATATTAATCTAAACTATTGGTGATAACAATATAATAAAAGATTGTGTTTATTAATCATGTATTACTCCCTAGATTGCTTCTCCTAGTGTTGTTGCTTTGTCACACTTGTGATGATCTGTGTAATTATTTCCTAAGTCATGAACGAATTACACGAACCCGCCGTCTACTTAGTATTCTGTTAAAGCAACGCACAAGTAGGGTAGTATGAAGACTATTACAAGGCCCCTAAGGGTACACTAAGTGCATGTGAAATATATTAAGAGTGGATCAACCATATTAGGGGGCAAGGTAGTATGAAGACTGTTACCCGATGGTATCCTTTTTACATAATTATATTTTCCTAGACATATCAACAACGATACAGACAAAAGCTTGTAATCTAAGACCTAACACGCACATCCATCACAAGAAGCAACACCACTAATATCTACATTCTAGGTTTCATACAATCATAAATAAACACAATAGGAGGTTTAGCCAAGCATGTTATAGATAAAGCAAGAACGTAGATGAATTAAGCAACACATAGACATATTGAATGATTAAATAAACCTTACTTGATTAAAACATGAGTTGGAGGAAGTACAATAGGGTTTTTTGGCCCTAAATTCGTCCCTAACATCTGCTAAACGAACTAGGGTTCGTACCCTCTTTTTATTCTAAAGTTACACACTTAAAACTCTAAATTCTGGTTTGTATATATAGGAAAATCGCTGTGACCGCATCGCGTTTTAATCGTGACGTAGTCATGAAAGAGAATATTCTAGATAATGGGCTGGGTCGTGTGCTCTGACGCCATCGTGGAATCTTGTGAAGCCGTCTTGGTCTTTGTTGTGACGGCGTCACGTTGTATCTGTGACGCTGTCTTCGGCCGCTGAGAACATTATCTTATGAGATGTTGGTGTAGGTCCGTAGTCTTGTCCGTTTCTTATCTAAATGAGCCCAAGTCACGTGTAATTCTTCCAAATTCCCTCCAAATGCAAATTACCTGAAAAGGAACGATTAAGTACCGATTTTGGGCATAAACACGCACTTTAGGGGGTTAAACGACCCTGAAAAAGTGTATAAAATGACACATCATCAGTATCAGAGCCAGGTTATAGAGAACCAGGTCAAAGGTTTTACTTGGACTATAACCATTTCAAACATTGCGTCATACAATTGTTTTCACGGGACATACATACATTATTTGGTTGCATTAGTTGGTTAAACTAGATGCTTACATAATCTATATAAGTGTTTATATTATATTATGTATATACTATATTGGTCTTATATAATATACTTATATAAGTTTATTTTGTTGTTTTAGCAGTTATGTCTTCATCGACAGTTACCTACACATCGACATCTAGTGATTACGAAGAGCCATCAGACACAGGTTCTCCCGGAGTCGTTGTCTATGGATACGAAGGACTACCCATGCACCCAGTTGACCCATATGTGGAGGCCGCTCTTCAGGCTCCCGAGCAGGCACCCCCATCTCCATATTACGTACTGGGTCTTGAGCATCCACCTTCGCCAGACTATGTACCTGAGTCTGAGTACCCAGAGTACTTAGTGTCATCTAACGCTGAGGCACCTATGAAGGATCAACCTTTACTAGATGATGCTTCACCTGCAACCCTATCATCGGGCTATATTGCTGACTTCTATCCGGAGGAGGATCTAGAGGAGGACCTTAAGGAGGATCCTAGCGACTATCATGCCGATGGCGAAGACGATGATGATGATGAGTCATTCGATGATGATGATGATGATGTTGAGGAGGATGAGGAGGAGGAAGAGGAGCATCTAGCTCCGACCGACTCTTCTGATGTACCTGCTATTGACCCTGTTCCCTCAGTTGAGGATACAGAGGCATTCGAGACCGATGAGTCTGCACCTACACCGGTACCATCACCTAGGCGTCGTACGGCTAGGATGTCCATCCAACCGTAGATACCGATGTCAAATACTCTTGAGGCACTTATCGCTGAGTATGCTTCTGCACCTACTCCACCATCACCACCACCGTCTCCACTTTCTCCACTATCATCACCACTTTGCCAGATTTCCTCACCACCCTTACCACTACCATCAACACCTACTACTAGCCCCTACATATGTTGAGGGACCATTGGGCTACAAAGCAGTCAGGATTCAGTTGAGAGCTGCATCACCATCACCACCACTATTGCTACCATCTACTACGCACAGATATGACCTTCCCGAGGTAAACATGTCGCTTCAAAAGAGAGCTCATTTCACTGCTCCCACAGGTAGGTTTGAGGTTGAGGAGAGTTTGTCAGCTGCTGCTGCTAGGCAGGCTGGACATACTCTAGCACATACAGTTGATTATGGATTTATCGATACTATGGATGCTAGTATTTGTGCTACTGAGAGTAGAGCGATGACCGCCATGAGGGTGGTCAATGACAGGGTTACAGATCTTGCTACTACTCAAAGGCAGGATGCTTAGGAGCTTTATGTGCGTTGTGGGGACGCACAGGATGACCGAGCCTTGCTAGGAGCTCAGGTTTCTATATTGAGGAGGGAGAGGAGATACTTTCGCTCGATGGCTTCTTCTTACGAGCGTGAGGCCGTTATTTCTCGACATGCATGGTCTCACTCTAAGAGCAGGATCCAGGCCATGAAGGCCCAGATTAGAGCCTTACCGAGGGACGCCGATGTACTACAAAGGCAGAGGATCAGAGATAAGGACAGACTGACGGCCCACATTCAGCACGAGCACGACAGGTTTAGAGATCTTGTACGCGCTGTAGAGCCAAGACCTCAAGATGGACCAGAGGATGCTGGTAGTAGCTGTTAATATTGTATCATTTGTTAGCTATCCTGTATAGCCTGATAAGTATTATGGGTTACTCCCAGCTAGTAGGATGTATAGATCTTTTGTCATTGTTTAGCTATCTTGTATGGCATGCTAAGTATTATGGGCCACTCCCAGCTAGCATTGCCTTAGGACAATATTTTTCATTTTGTATCTCATTGTACTGATCATGTTGTAATCAGAACTATCATGTATGATTATCAATGTTGTTATGTATGAATGTTGATTTATTTATGTCATTGTTGATTTTACTTCAGTTGTATATTTCACTGTGTGTTATGATCTCAGTTTTATTTATTTTGCATATGTCATGTCGCGTTCATGATTGTTTGAAATCTAACGTGTATTATATTTTCTTATGATTTTAAAGAAAATGCCACCAAAGAAAAGAACCACCATAACAACCACCACCACCACACCTATGACTGATGCTCAACTTACAGCACTAAATGCCCAAGGAGTTGCTGATGCATTGGCAGAACGTGACGCAGACAGAAGCAGGAATGGCGATGACAATCATGATTCAGGGAGTGACGGAAGAAGGCGAATGCCTGTTGCTCAAGAGTGTACCTACAGTGACTTCCTCAAATGTCAACCCGTGTATTTTAAGGGTATTGAAGGAGTTGTTGGTCTTACTTAGTGGTTTGAAAAGATGGAATCTGTCTTTCATATCAGCAACTGCACAGTCGCATGTCAAATCAAGTTTTCTACTTGTACTCTTCAGGGAAAAGCTTTAACGTGGTGGAACTCCCACGTTAAGACTGTTGGCCATGATGTTGCATACGCAATGACATGGAAAGCATTGAAAATATGATGACTAATAAATACTGCTCGAGAGGCGAGATTAAGAAGCTGGAAATTGAATTATGGAACTTAAAGGTGAAGGGCACTGATGTGGAAAGCTATAGCCAACGTTTCCAAGAGTTGGCATTGATGTTCTCTAGAATGTTTCCTGAAGAATCGGATGAAGTTGAAAAATATGTCGGTGGTCTTCCTGACATGATCCAAGGAAGTGTGATGGCGTCTAAGCCAAAGAAAATGCAGGATGCAATTAAGTTTGCAACTGAACTGGTGGATTAATAGATCCGTACTTTGGTTGAACGTCAAGCGGAAAACAAAAGAAAGTTTGAGGACACTTCAAGGAACAATCAAAACCAGCAGTAGCCTTTCAAAAGGCATAATGTGGCACGGTCCTATACAACAGGGCCTGGGGAAAAGAAACCGTACAGTGGATCTAAACCTCTATGCCCTAAATGAAACTACCATCATGATGGACAATGTGCTCCCAAGTGCGCCAACTGCAGGAGGACTAACCATCTAACCCGAGACTGTAGAAGCCCAGCTGCTGCTGCCAACAAAAACTAAAGAGCCCAAGGGGCAAATCAAAGAGTTTGAACTTGCTTTGAGTGTTGAGCTCAAGGCCATTACAAGAGTAATTCCCTGAAACTAAAGAACAAGAATCAAGGAAATCAGACTGGAAATGGTAATGTTGTGGCAAGAGCTTATGGTGTGGGCACTGCAGGGACAAACTCGAACTCCAATGTTGTCACGGGTACGTTCCTCCTAAAAAATTGTTATGCTTCGATTTTATTTGATACTGGTGCCGATAGGATTTTCGTGTCTACTGCATTTAGTTCTTTGATTGATATCATCACAACTACACTTGACCATAGTTATGACGTCGAGTTAGCTGACGGTAGAATAATTTGGGTTAATACACTTATACGGGGTTGCACGTTGAATAATCTAAATCATCTATTCAACATCGACTTAATGCCCGTAGAGATGGGTAATTTTGACGTCATAATTGGCATGGACTGGTTATCCAAATATCATGTTGTAATCGTTTGTGACGAGAAGATCGTTCGTATCCCCTTTGGAAATGAAATCTTAATTGTTCATGGGGACGGAAGCAACAACGGATACGAGTCTCGATTGAACATCATCTCGTGCACCAAAACTCAGAAATATTTGCTAAAAGGATGTCAAGTCTTTTTGGTACATATTACCACGAAGAAGGCTAAAGACAAGTAGGCGGATAAGCGACATGAAGATGTACCTATTGTTCGAGATTTCCCCGAAGTGTTTCCCGAGGACTTACCGGGTATTCCACTAACCCGACAAGTGTAATTTCAAATCGATTTAGTACCTGGTGTTGCACCTGTAGCACGGGCGCCTTATCGATTGACTCCGTTCGAGATGAAAGAATTGTCAGATCAACTGCGGGAACTTTCCGACAAAGGCTTTATAAGACCCAATTCCTCACCTTGGGGAGCTCCGGTCTTGTTTGTCAAGAAGAAGGATGGATCATTCCAGATATGCATCGATTATCAGGAATTGAATAAACTAACGGTGAAGAACCGTTATCGGCTTCCAAGTATTGATGATTTGTTCGATCAACTTCAAGGGTCGAGTGTCTACTCGAAGATTGACCTGAGATTGGGTTATCATCAACTGAGGGTTCGTGAAGAAGACATTCCAAAGACCGCATTCAGAACTCAATATGGACATTATGAATTTCAAGTAATGCCTTTTGGTTTGACTAACGCACCAGCTGTATTTATGGACCTCATGAATCGGGTGTGCAAACCATATCTGGAAAAAATTGTGATTGTATTTATTGACGATATTCTGATATATTAGAAGAGCAAGCAAGAGCATGAAGAGAATATCAAGTTAATCTTAGAGTTGCTTAAGAGAGAGGAGTTGTATGCAAAATTTTCAAAGTGTGAATTTTGGATTCCAAAAGTACAGTTCCTTTGTCACGTGATTGACAGCCAGGGTATTCACGTGGATCCCGCCAAGATCGAGTCAATTAAAGATTGGGCATCTCCTAAGTCACCAACAGAGATCCGTTAATTTTTAGGTCTTGCCGGTTATTACCGAAGATTCATTGAAGGATTCTAAAGTATCACCAAATCAATACTAAGCTAACCCAGAAGAAGGTCAAGTTTGATTGGGGTGATAAACAAGAAGCAGCTTTCCAACTGTTGAAAGAGAAATTATGCAGTGCACCTATCTTGGCTTTACCTGAAGGAGCTGAGAACTTTATTGTTTATTACGATGCTTCGCATAAAGGATTAGATGTTGCCTTAATGCAAAACGAGAAGGTGATTGATTATGCATCACGAAAACTAAAAATTCACGAGAAGAACTACACGACTCATGACTTAGAGTTAGGAGCAGTAGTGTTCCGTCTAAAGATTTGGAGGTACTATTTGTATGGGACAAAGTGTACCGTGTTTACCGATCACAAAAGTTTACAACACATCCTGGATCAGAAGGAGTTGAACATGAGGCAACGTTGTTGGTTAGAATTGCTTAGTGATTACGATTGTGAAATTCGTTATCACCCGAGAAAGGCAAATGTAGTGGCAGCTGCTTTAAGCAGGAAGGAACGAATTAAGCCATTACGGGTTCCCAAGAAAATTTTAGAAGCTCAGACTGAGGCAAGAAAACCAAAAAACCTCGGTGCTAAAGATGTGGGAGGTATGCTGATTGAAAATTTAAGGGAATCAGACAACCCCAGAAAGGAATAGTTGGAACCGCGCACTGACGGAACGCTGTGTTTAAATAATAGAAGTTGGTTGCCATGCTACCACTTAAGGACTCTGATTATGCATGAGTCCCACTAGTCAAAATATTTTTTTCATCCGGGTTCTGACAAGATGTATCAAGACATGAAGAAACTATATTGGTGGCCCAACATGAAAGCCGACATTGCCACCTATGTTAGTAAGTGTTTGACGTGTTTGAAGGTCAAAACTGAACACCAAAAACCATCTGGTTTGTTGGTGCAACATGAGATTCCTCAATGGAAGTGGGACAATATCACTATGGATTTTGTCACCAAGCTTCCAAGGACGTTAAGTGGTTATGATACCATTTGGGTAATTGTAGACCGTCTTACTAAGTCTGCACACTTTTTATCAATGAGGGAAAATGACTCTATGGACAAATTGGCAAGACTGTACATGAAGGAAGTAGTCACGAGACATGGAATACCAGTCTCAATCATTTGTGACCGTGACGGTAGATTTACGTCGAATTTCTGGAGGGCATTTCAAAAGGCTTTGAGTACTCGTTTGGATATGAGTACGGCATACCATCCGCAAACCGACAGACAAAGCAAAAGAACCATTCAGACACTAGAAGATATGTTACGCGCTTGCGTGATAGACTTTGGGAATGGTTGGGAAAGGCACTTACTGCTGATCGAATTTTTGTATAACAACAGTTATCACGCTAGCATTAAAGCTGCCCCATTTGAGGCACTTTATGGTCGAAAGTGTCGATCACCTGTTTGTTGGGCCAAGGTCGGAGACGCTCAGCCAACCGGTCCAGAACTTATTCACGAGACAACCGAGAAGATTGTTCAAATCAAGCAAAGAATTCAAGCCGCTCGTGATCGCCAGAAGAGTTACGCCAATGTAAGGCGTAAGCCTTTAGAATTTCGAGTTGGTGACCGAGTCATGTTGAATGTACCACCTTGGAAAGGGGTTATCCATTTTAGCAAACGGGGGAAGTTGAACCCAAGGTATATTGGCCCTTTCAAGGTGTTAGCTAAAGTGGGAACCGTTGCTTACAGACTCGAACTTTCTCAACAATTAAGCAGGGTTCATAGCACGTTTCATATATCCAATTTAAAGAAATGTTTATTCGACGAGCCGTTGACAATTCCGTTGGATGAAATACATATCGATGACAAGCTTTACTTTGTTGAAGAACCAGTAGAGATAATGGATCATGAAGTCAAACGGTTAAATCAAACCCTATTTCAATCATCAAAGTTCGATGGAACTCTAGGAGAGGTCCTGAGTTCACACAGGAAGGTAAAGATCAATTCAAAAAGAAGTATCTGCATCTCTTCATCAATCGTGCATCTTCTTCCAATGCCACGACTTAAAGCTTTGAGGACAAAGCTCTTTTAACGGGAGGAGACTGTAACAATCCGTTATTTCAGGTCATTTTATGACTTCAATCTTGCCATTATTTATTTTTAGGGTTCTACGCATTTGCTTTTCATTTTCATCATTTAGTTAAATCGCGTAAACTAAAAATCAACAATCAACGTAAACGGACACCAAACAAATAAATGTTTATGTCAAGCAAGCATTATATGATTTTTACGAAAGTAATAATCAACTTTTTATGCTTTATTTTTATTGGTTACGTAAAACGTTTACGTTTCACAATAATATATATTTAGACATACAAGGAAGCACCAATACCTATCCATACTCAATCAAATACTCACAATTATACCTAATACTCAAAATTTTACATATTATTACCTAATGCATATACATATCCGGTTCTAGTAATAGAAAACACAAAGATATTTTTTACTTTTGCAACTAGCATATATTGATATAATTTACAAGCAACCCACTTACAAGAACTAGCAGCCCTCTTACACAAAAGACTCATGAACCATGCTAATTCTTACAAGCTCCATTCCCCCCATGGGATCCCTTACAACTGGTCACTAAACCACAATAATACCATGGATTTTATAAATGGTTTTAACAAGATATTTAGCCTATATAAAGCCTCCTATTCCAAGAACACTCACACACTTCATTTGTTTAGCAAAAACTCACAAAACACTCTCCTTTGTGCCTCATAGCCCACAACTCTAACTACACCCCTAAATAAATTCATAGTTTTGATTTATCAAGTATTACAAGTACACAAAGGTTAATATTAGGCATATCTAAGGTGTTGCAAAGGGTATTGGAAGCTTGGTTGAGTGATTATAAAGGGTTTGTACAAGTGAAAGATTTAGGATTTTCAAGTGAAAGTTAGGGTTTTATATCAAGTATTTAAGGTTAATACTTGGGGTTTGATTGTTTGTATCATCTTCACTCATCATATTAAGGTCTTCTATAAAACTTAATCTCTTCAAAGTATTCATTTCATAATTTATATAATTATTATATGGTTAATCATCACCAAGTTATATTTTATACATGTTTATAAAATATTGCAAGTTTATATAAACTCAAGAAATACTTGTTCATGGTAAATATGATGTTTAAAACATAAGGACATGTTTTATTTAAGGATTTACAAGCAATGGATAATTTATATAATTATTTGTTAAGTTATGGTTAACTATTTATTTATAAAGTGTATATAAATAAATAAACATGATGGTGATGCGGTAGTCGTAGGACTTCAACACGAAGTTTTACAACTCCCTAGGCAGAGTACCTAACCGTTGTAGTAGTAGTATAGGCAAAACTCGGGGGTTGTTATCGTTCTCTAGGAGAATAGGTTGGGAAGGCTTGATCATGGTCTAACAGAATTCCAAAGGTTGAGAGAATATTATTTTTGTGTTTTTATGTTTTATGAAAGCAGGTAAATCTATGGTTTGAGAGGTTGGTTTGTTTAACTACTAATTAAACTAATATCTAATCTACTGGTGATAACTTCTTGATAGTTGAATGTGTTTACTTAATCATGCATTACTAATCAGATTGCTTCTCCTAATCTTGTTGCCTTGTCACACTTGTGGTGATATATGTAAGTATTTCCTAGGTCATGAACAGATTACACGAACCCGCTGTCTATTTAATATTCTGTTAGGGCAACACACAAGTAAGGTAGTATAAAGACTATTATAAGACCCCTAAGAGTACATTAAATGCATGTGAAATAACTTAAGAGGGATCAACCATATAAAGGGGCAAGGTAGTATGAAGACTGTTACCCGATGGTATCCTTTCTATGCACTCACGTTTCCCTAGACGTGTCTACATCGATACAGAAAAAAGTTGGTTTTCTAGAACCTAACACGCACAATCATCAATCACGAAGCAACAATAAAAGGATCTATAATCCGACTTTCATGCAATCATAAGCAAATACAAAGGAGGGTTTAGCCTCGCATGTTATAAAGAAAGCAAAGAGATAAATCAATCACACAACACATAGAAATATTGAATGATTAATGATAAATAACCTTACTTGGATTAAAACATAGATTCAAGGTATTTTGATAGGGTTTTGAGGCTCTAAAAATGACCTATGAAGCTGCTACAAGAGCTAGGGTTCGTCTCCCTAAGTTAAACAAAGTTATCCTAAAAGTTAAACACTTGAAACGCTAAAATCGGTTTAAAATATATAGAGATATCGCTGCGACGACGTCGCGTTGTTATCCTAACGCCGTCGCTATGTGGATGATTCTATATCCTCATTAAGTTGGCTACGTCCTGACGCCGTCACTAAATCTCTGACGCTGTCACTAGATGGATCACGATGGCGTCGCGTTATGTTTGCGACACCGTCTCCACGCGTTGTAAGCAATACTTCTTTAAGGATTTGGTGTAGGTCCGTAATCTCGTTCGTTTCTTCTCTAAATGAGCCCAAGTTACGTGTATTTCCTCCAAATGCCATCCAAATGCTAAAAACCTGAAAACAAATGATTAAGCACATAATCTGGGCATATTTGCATGATTTAGGGGGTTAAATGATCCCGAAATAGTGTATAAAATAACACCTCATCAAATACCCCTATACTTGGGATTTGCTTGTCCTCAAGCAAATGGGATTTTCTACCTAGACAATAGCAATATGAGGGTCATTTAACCTACTCTTTAAAAGTATTTTACAACACAACCTTTTAGACCTCGTAATTAAAAGCACGGAAAGCATATAGTAGCACCTCACATAAGTGTTTGGGATTCTCTCTTTCTCTCGGGTGTATAATAAATTATAACATAATGGGGAAACAAAAAATCAACACTCATTACCTGTCATAGCATATAAATTACCATAGGCTTGGTAAAGGATCAAACCTCCACCGTTGGACGCAAGCATTATTCATTACTATCTAAGAGGTCTTTTAAAGGGTTGTGGGGTGTAGGTGTAAGATAACATATAATGGAAATAGAAACGGATAGGATACATTTGGGTAGCTTTGGGTAAATTTGGAGTGGAAGAGTTAGCTAATTATTTATACGAATACACGTTGGTTTGGTTGCTAAACCAAGACTCGGACGAAGATACACAAACTCTACACAACTTTACATCAATCTCTTTCTTTTTCTTTTCTTGACTCTAAAATAAACATAAACATAAGCAAATGGCAGCCCGTACATGTTTTTACTTTTTTTTATATATAATTTTTTTTCGTATAATTTTGCCCTTCCATTGCTTAAACATATAATACATCATGGGGGTTTTCTAGATACACCCTTACACTTGAACTTTTACATACTCGATTATTTACAATCTAACTAATGACCTGATTTTAGGTGGATCAAAATAACATGGAGATCATCTAACAAACATATGGGGGTATTGACTTAACTTTTCTTCCTCATTTTCCGCAAAATAAATACTACCATGAATCCCAATCGTCCCAAAATTGTATTTACAAGGATAAGGACTTAGCAACCATGTACTCAAATATTTACCTTGGGTTAAAACAATAATGTACTAAAAGCGAGTATATACAAGGTAGGCTAAGGCGATTTGGGTGTAACGATTGGTTTAAGGGTGAACAATGCTCTTCATTAATAGTCTGGCTTAACTAAAAAATTACGAGAACCATGAAAAATGATAGACTCGAAGAGTTATACTAGGGGTATCCTGCACTAAAAATGAGTGCATGACAAGGGTGTGTGATAGTTATATGATCGATGTGACCATCATAACAATTATAGGTTTAAAACATGGGTTAATCCTAGTGCCTCTTATCTAGCAAATTTTAATACTCACTATGCGGTCTCGGGATGCATCACAATAACAAGTTCTAGAATTTAATATACTACTGGTACACTCATATAATTTAATACCGATCTCAATGCTCTAGAAAAGGCGACAAAGACCACACGTACACATCCGTAACGACGGAATAGACACATATGACTGCTCACTCCTTAACTCGAGAAAGCTAAAGGTATAAACTATCTTGGGTATCAATAATGGATACTCGAATTCCTATAGATCTAAAGGTGAACCTCACATTTTTGGGGTGGAATGTGCCAGTCATATACATTCCTATCCATGAGACGCTATTAATAATCAGTTTTTGTCGGTATGTGTCATAAAAAAATTTAAATTTTGGTCCAAATTACCTTTTTATGCTATGTTTTGATATATTACCTATCATTTTAAGGAACAAGTAAATGGAAAATGAAGGAATAGTTTCTAAGGCTTATTTCCCCATACACTTAAGTTGAACATTATCCCCAATGTTTAATAGAAGTACCCGTAAGAACGAATAAAGGGAAAAGAAAACAAGTAAAAGAAACTAGTACTCCCCTGGTTTGCTCAATAATGGAGAAGAAACATGCGATAACTGGTTAAATCGTCCTTCGAGAATCGTCCAATGAAACTTCCTAAGAACTTCCAAGCTTCTTCTCATTAAATATGACTTGTAATCAAAGACAAAGACAACTACACCAAGCGTAAAATCCATAGGATAGATATATATACAATAAGAGTTTAAGGTTTCGACTCTATTAAAATAGTAAATATAGGATGAGAGAATTGTTAAACTCAAGGTTTTGCAGGTTTATAAAATAATTTAAACTTTCTTAAGTGTTGTACAAGTTATATTTTCAAAAATACTTGAAAATTTTGAGTTTTCCTGTAACTGGGTGATTGAATCCGTTAGGGATATCCTGACCCTATCACAAGTGTCGTGGTGATGGTGTTGCATGTAAATCATGACGCCGTCACCATACTCTGTGAAAACTCATTTTTCGTTTTTGATGAAAAATTTCCTGCACTCATTCTTATAAGTTATTTTTCTATACAAAATGCTGCATAACAACCTGAGAATTAATAATTCAATTGTATGACTCAAAATTGACGTGTATTAATCTATACAATTCATTTTAAATGTTTGAATTTGGTTCTAAAAACCGAATATTTCTCCTACACTTATTTTGTTGCAAAATACCTTTGATTGCAAATAAGACGAAGTTACAAATAAATAAAGCATGATTACAAAATAATTCAAACATAATAAAACAAACAATAAAGAATTAAAACACAAGACACTCCTAATATGCGGGAAAAATAAATATTTAGTTGCCTCTCAAAAAGCGCTTTTCTTTATTTACGAGTCTTGTAGATAGACTTGAAGTCACATGTCCTTACGTGACTCCTTCTTTGTCTCTCATCATTTCTTTTTCTAATCTCATAAAATGCCTAATTCCTCTCCTATTACCTCCGTCTTACATGTACTTATCTCCAATGAGTAAGCTATGATAGTAGTGCGTCCTTTCATGGCTAAAGTTTTCTTCATAGGCGGACGAGGGTATGGAATCGGTGCTCAAACCTATAAGTAGGGTTTGCTTAAATATCTACATGGTATGAGGCATTTTAAATGTAATTTTCTCGGCATCCTGTTTAAACATGACAGTTCCTTCTTCTCTATCGTAGACAAGGCCGGTTTCATCTATGAAGGGCCTTCTAAAAGCCATTTCTTCAAGGTGGCGATCAATAATGCTAGTAGTATCTTCCAATATCATAAAGTCGCATTCGTAGGCGAAGCTTCCTATGAAAATGTTTAGACTTCTTACTCTTCCAACAAAGTTACTAATTTTATTAGGGTTTGACGGTTTCTGCCTCGATCCAATCCCATAAGTCATGATCCTTTTATATTGACGCCTAGACGTGACATTGATTAATGATTCTAGGTCTATGTAAGCATGTCTCTTGAAGAAGTGCCCGATCATGCAGGAAATTTTGATGTTGTTCAGGCTTCCGGCTCTTATCCTCGCTTTTACCCACGGGGGTCGAGGATTCTTTAGTAGCCATTCATGATGTGTTAATTCCTCCATAGTTGGGAACGAGTTAAAATATTTAACATCTTCATCCTCTTCCTCCTCTTCCTCATCTTTGAGTATTTCTTTAATTTCCTCATCAGTTTCTACTTTACTTTCTTTTTCATCAATCACCACTTTTACTTCATCCTTCGCTTCTTTTGTTATGTTGTGGCCGTGTTCGGGTGTGATGTCTGTCGTGGTTTCTCCTTTTTCAGCTTCACTTTCCTCAATGAGGATGATGTTTGAATTGACGAAATGAACGCGTTTTGGGGCTGATGGGTTCTTGTCTAGTTCAGTTATGGATGCGGGGAAGAGGTATTTTAGGGAGAATAGCTTTGATGGGATTTTGATTCCCTTTCTTCTGAGCTCCTACCTCCCGATATGGCTAATTGAAGCAATATTTTTGGAAGCCATGGAGTCTCCTGCAGATTCAGGGACAGGTGCGTCATAAAGCTTTTCAGAAATAGTTTTCCACAGAAGATTAATCTTTCCAATCATGTCGTCTTGCTGTTGTTCGAGTTGGGTTCTTAAGTGAGATAATCTCTTCTCTTGGTGAGAGTCGAAATCATCTAATGCCTTTTCAAGCTTCATTTGGTAATTAGACGAATGGAGTAAGACGAGTCGTTCTTTGGGTGCGTGAAGGTTTGTGTTCGTTCTTCCTATGTTAAAGTTTGGGTTTGTCTTCCAGTGTGGTGGCTTCATTAAAATTCCTTGGTCCTTTGTTAGTGGTGAATTTCCTATTTCCTATATCGTGGTTAGTACGCGTTGAGGATGGTATTCAACAAAGGCCTTGTTCAGAATTTTTATGCAATACGAAGTTGTGTCGGTGAGGGACACTGCAGATCTCATATTGATGGTAGTGACTTTGTTTAATTGAGTAGGTTGTATCTTGTGCTGTGACGGAGCAGATGTGCTTCATTCATGCGTTGACTTGGATTTTTCGAGCTCGATGAGGCGGCGGTCGGATGTACTCGGGACATCTTGAGGCAAAGAGATTGCCTTGACTGGCTTAGCGAAATCCCTTGGGTTGTTCTAACTTTCGTTTTCATAGAGGGCGAGGTCCTCTAATAATGCCCAGGATTCTTCGGCATTCTTATTGCGGAGTTTTCCGCCGGCAGCGCGGTCAATCTTGCATTTAAGATGAAAAGAGACATGATCATAAAAAATTTAGATCTGAAGCCAACGATCAATGACATGATGAGGGACTTTTTATAGTAAGTCCTTGAAACGAGTCTATGCTTCTGATAGAGATTCTCCATGATGTTATTGGAACATCAGGATATCATTGCGGAGTTTTGCGGTCCTTCCAGAAGAAAGAATTGAGCAAGGAAACGAGTAGTAAGATCCTCCCATGTGGTGATGGATCCTACTAGAAGACGTTCAAGCCAATTGCTAGCTTGGTCGCGAAGGGAAAATGGAAATAAACGCGAGCGCGTTCATTCCTTATTTTTACCATTAAGGTCAAGTGAGTCCACAAGTTCTAAGAAATCCTTGAGGTGTTGGTTTGGATCCTCAGACCAAAGTCCCTGGAATGAGCATCCGTTTTGCACCAACCAGATGGTGTCAGATCGAAGAGGTACCACGTTGTTCCCTACGGGGAGCTCAATGGTATTCCTGTAGCCCTCGTGGCTAGGTTTGGAGTAGTCTCTAAGAGTACGGATAGGATTCTTGTCTCTCATGATAGCTGACGAGAATGGGTTACGAAACAGATAACACAAAGAAAAGATAGACTACGAGAAAGCTAATATGCAGAAATTAAAGTCTCACTTGAAAGGATCCAAGCAAGTAGAACTAAGCTAAACTATGATCAAAACCTAACTATTCCTCATGCAGCGGCGCCAAAAACTTGATGCGGTAGTCGTAGGACTTCAACACGAAGTTTTACAACTCTTTAGGCAGAGTACCTAACCGTTGTAGTAGTAGTATAGGCAAGACTCGAGGGTTGTTATCGTTCTCTAGGGGAATATGTTAGGAAGGCTTGATCACAGTCTAACAGAATTCTAAGGGTTGAGAGAAGACTATTTTTGTGTTTTTATGTTTTATGAAAGCAGGTAAATCTATGGTTCGAGAGGTTGATTTGTTTAACTACTAATTAAACTAATATCTAATCTACTGGTGATAACTTCTTGATAGTTGAATGTATTTACTTAATCATGCATTACTAATCAGATTGCTTCTCCTAATCTTGTTGCCTTGTCACACTTGTGATGATATATGTAAGTATTTCTTAGGTCGTGAACGGATTACACGAACCCGCCGTCTATTTAATGTTCCATAGGGCAACGCACAAGTAAGGTAGTATGAAGACTATTACAAGGCCCCTAAGAGTACATTAAATGCATGTGAAATAACTTAAGAGGGATCAACCATATAAAGGGGCAGGTTAGTGTGAAGTCTGTTACCGATGTATCTTTCTTATGCACTCACGTTTCCCTAAGACGTGTCTTACAGCGGACTACAGAAAAAGCTGGTTTTCTAGAACCTAACACGTACAATCATCAATCACGAAGCAACAATAAAAGGATCTACAATCCGACTTTTATGCAATCATAAGCAAACACAAAGGAGGGTTTAACCTTGCATGTTATAAAGAAAGCAAAGAGATAAATCAATCACACAACACATAGACATATTGAATGATTAATATATATACTTTTTACTTGGATTAAACATGGATTCAAGGTAGTTTGATAGAGTTTTGATGCTCTAAAAATGACCTATGAAGCTGCTACAAGAGCTAGGGTTCGTTTCCCTAAGTTACACAAAGTTATCCCAAAAGTTACACACTTGAAACCCTAAAATCGGTTTAATATATATAGAGATATCGCTGCGACGGCGTCGCGTTGTAATCCTGACGCTGTCGCTATGTGGATGATTCTAGATCCTCATTAAGTTGGTTACGTCCTGACGCCGTCACTAAATCTCTGACGCTGTCACTAGATGGATCACGACGGCGTCACGTTATGCCTGCGACACCGTCTCCACGCGTTGTAAGCAATACTTCTTTAAGGATTTGGTGTAGGTCTGTAATCTCGTCCGTTTCTTCTCCAAATGAGCCAAAGTCACGTGTATTCCCTCAAAATTCCATCCAAGTGCTAAAAACCTGAAAACAAACGATTAAGCACATCGTCTAGGCATATTTGCATAAATTAGGGGTTAAATGACCCCGAAATAGTGTATAAAATGACACCTCATCAATGGACATTTTTCTTGGACACTTTGGACTATATATGGTGGACATAAATTCAAGGACTTAATTTATATACAAGATGTGTAATTACATAAATTAGAAGACTTGTAGCAAATTAATCAAGTTAAAAACTTATAAAAACAATTTTTCAAACACTTAAGTTAAACCTACTGTTTTAATTCGAAAAATATAATATTTATTTTATATTTTATTAAAATAGTACATTTCCTGACGATTCTAAATGTATAGAGAACTCGAAAATCCGAGTTTATAACGAAGGAGTTATAGAATTTACAAGTTTACGATAAAAAATATTTTTATAAAAGTAATTTTATAAAAACAAGTTACTGTTCATAACAATGAGTTTTTGAAAAATATTTTACTTGGATAGAACTTTTAATTACGAAGACGTGCATATAAGGATCACTAAAAACTGAATTAAAATAGAGATATGAATTTTATACGATTTCAATAAATAAATTTATAAAAATATTATAAGTATAATATTTTTCTAGATTTCTCAAATACGATTCCATACATATAAAGAACATTAAAAACGGGATTAACATGAATGAGTTACGATTTTTACGAGGTTACAAAAATTAATTATATAAAAGTAGTTTTATATAATTTTACAAAAACAGTAAAAGTTACTGTTCATCAATAGCCAAAATATTATAAACGTAATATTTTGATAGATTTTCTTAATACGAAACCGTGGGCATAAAGAACGTATAAAACGGAGTTAAAACACGAAAGTTATGAATTTATGAAAATTATATACCTCTTGTGCATTATTTTCCTAACATGAATAGTGTTGGTTCGTTTTTAATAAAAAACTTTACAAAACAATGTGGTATCACTTATATAATAATTATACATGTTTTTAACTTTATAAATATTATTTTATCAAACAATTAAATTATTTATATAATGTAATTATGTAAATAATAAATCAAGTATTTTTAGCAATTAATAAATTGTTAGACAAGTATACCATTTTTACAAATATGAGTACATGGACATTATTTTTCAAAGTACAAATTTATATTGTTTAACTTTATAAATTAAACAAACATGTTTAGGTGGTGATGTAACTATATACAATTATATGTGGTGTTAGTTATTCAAAGTACATTGTACTCATACGACTCATATTTAATTAGGTTGCATTCGGACTATACGTGACGATTTTCATATTTGATTTATATATCAAATACATTCACTGAGGTGAGTTCATAGCCTCACTTTTATACGATTATAATGATTTACAACTTTGGGGTGAGAAACATGCATTGTTTTACAACTGGGCGCAAGTACACTTTTACACAAATCACGAGTTTGCCTAAGTAGCTATAACCCACTATGCCCATGAATCATGAACTGTTAATTACTGGATTGTAAGCACGAATGTTATGAATATATCTATTTGGGATTGACATCCCCGTTCGGGTGAGTAGCGCTCACTAGTTTCGGAGGTACCGAAACGACGAGTGTATATCATGTCGGAACAATTTGGATGTTGCGGGTTGAACATCTACACGGGCACATTATTTGCATTAATTTGCATACATATATGTTGTAGCTTCAGTGTCATGAGCTTAGTGCATTTCGTAATTACTTTTGAGATATTGTATGTGTTACATGTCTTACACTTGGAAATCTTGCGGTCCTACTTTATACATTACTTAAACCTGTGAATTCACCAACTTTATGTTGACATTTTAAAGCATGTTTTTCTTAGGTCAATAAGGCAAGAACAAGGATACATTAGTGGTTATCATTTTGGGAGTCGCATTATTATAAAGATTTAAATGCATTACATTTTGGAATATTTGTTATGTACTAAAATCTTTATACACTTTTCAAGGATGAACAAGTTAAGCTATGGGCTTTTGTAACAAACAATTTATTTAATCTAATGTATCATTTTCAAACGACTCATATAAAGGTCGTTCTCATATCTTGTTCTATTGATCTATGATGTAACACTCTCAGACCCATATTCCGTTGCAACCCTATTTGGGGGAGTTACAGATCCGTATCCTGGCATGAAGCATCAACAAAGAGGTGGTTGTAGCCAATGCGGGTCGAATACCCTTTTAGTCGGAACCGCACTTGCAAATCTGAGCCAAAAAGTTAAACACCAAAGTGGTAAGATTATATGGCACTTAGAAAATATAATAATGCAATTACTGTAGCTTACATTGTTCATTGTATCACAATTCACTATAGCACTAATAAAGAATGGCCTCACGTACCAGAAGGTTAACTTAGTATGTAGCAATATTATTTAGTTTAGCCCAGTTGATAAGAAATGTGTTGTTACGAGTTATTTATGGGCTGGAAATTGCATTATTGTTTGTTGCGTGATGTTTACAAACAGTGGAGTTAGTTTAAGGTTTAAATTTTTTGGTGAAAATGGTATTTTTAGTTGGTATGTAGTTGATTACGGGTAGATTCTGGTGTCTAAGGGGTGTTTGGCTTCTCATCGCTTTGGTAGTTGCTGGTTCATAAAGCTATAGGTACTGTCGTTGCAACTCTGACAACTTACCAACTTGCGTATTCTCATAACTGGTCGCGTTACACGCAGGTACAAATTTAAAGTCTATGTACACAATGCACACTAAGGCCAATTGTAAGCAAATTTTATGAAAACTCTGCATTTAAAGATACTCATATCGGTTAACACACACAAAAGTTGTTATACTTAAGGTTTTGAGTTCTGAAGAAACAATGATAACTGCATCATCGCCATCAGAGACAGAGCAGGTTACAAAACCTTAATCATATCTGTTATGAATATCTATAATGCAGTTTTTTAGAATCAATAACATATATGCATGTTGGATCATTGCAGCCATTTCGCCGCCGACGGATTCAAAAGTCATCCAACAATCTGAAGCTATTGTCCTAAGTAAGAAACTTAGTGCCAAAGCAGATACACCGCTCTAAGTGCAGAAAATCCCAGCAGCAAACACCTGGTCCGTTAAGCTAGCGGTTTTCGACTCTCAGAACATCGATGGGAAAAAGAAAAGGCCTTAGTGTCGCTTAATGGAGCAGAAGTGCACTACAATGATTTGAAAAAAGCTCTGTGTGAAACCAAAATGTGTATTACTTTGCACATGTATTTTCTATGATTGTTTATATGGATATACATCTTTGCAAAATGGCCATTAATTTCAGTAGCTTTTTTATCAACTATTTTTGGAGTTTGTACTCCTTAGAAGTTTAATATTGCCATCGATATACTTCTGTAGACAAACAACCCACCGCGAAGCGCAAGTTTCTAACCTCGTTAGGAAACAAATAGGAAGGTGTTAGACTGAAAAATCACAAAAAAAATCTAAGAAAAAAATTAACAAAAAAGTTTACATAAAATTTTTCATCACAAATTTATTTATTTTTTATAGAGTTTACTTTTGAACCTTTTTTAGGCTTTTTACATATTGCTTTCTATCTCATGCTGAACTTCTTGCCTCAAATGGATAATCTACATGTCTACATGTGGTTTAAAGCTAACCACAACGTAAGTATATACTTTTAGAGGTACATCATGTAGGCTAAAGAGTATATTTGTTGATGACATATATGGCGGAAGACACCTTACAAAATCACCCGCCACGTTTAAAGAGCGGATCACGCCTAAAACGAGGAAATATGTGTAAAGAGAGGACACCACCATACACATATTCCTACGTAGACTCGAACTGGACACGAGGTACATAACCGCCGTCTAGATCTACCTTACAGAGCAGTCTTCCAATACAATCCAGTGTTGAGTGGATTCCAAGTCATGGATCACTTAAGCTGCCCAAAAGGGAAACGACAGACACGCTAGAGAAGAGTGTAGACCAAGATTTCCCTAAATTGGTTACTCGTGAAGGTACAAACCTTAAGTACAACCGAAAGTCAAATAGTAACACCAAGAGGGCTCAGATAACGAGGCATGACATGATATTGACAATACAAACAGGCTATTACCCAGCGGGTAATAGCATGCTCTACCATTTGTCATCCGAGAGTAACGACAATGGAAAGGCTACTATAAATACCAAGCCACTTGGTACTCAAAGTCATGTTCTTCCAACTAAATCACTCATACTTACAAATACTCTCTCGGTCTCTATCTATAGCCTCGCTATAATACATACTAATTCACACGCCCGAGATCGATCGTGGGAGCCCCTCCCACGATGAGACTAACAGTCTTCTTATCTTAGCAGATCTCAAGCTCAAAATATCATTAAATCATTCACAATAGTACCCTTATAAGCAGTGGATTTAACTATGTTATTATCTCCAAGTGTAACTGCTCAAATATTGTATCATCATTTGTATTTTGTAGTCTCTATCCGTGTTAAATTCGTTAGCACACTTCATTAATATCTTTACAATAAATGGCAAAATAGCATAATGAGTTTTTGCAAAGATCTAAAAAATACCAAAAATATATAATTCATTAGGTGTTGGACGATTAAACGTGCATATTGGCGACAAGTAAATACATAGTGCGAAATATCGTAAAATGAAGACGTTTTTAGATTAAAATTAAATATACTAATTAAAACTATTGTTTTTTATCTCAACTATTTTGATTTTTGAAAAATAGCTTGTTATTGCTTGAGTATGATCTTTGGTGAGAGAGTTTTAGTGTCACAAATATATGTCACTTTTAATTTTTAGAGTTTCTGTTTGGTTAAAATCTAAAGTGTGATTATATAGCTTTAAACAAATAAAATAACTATGTCTCTTATACAAAGAGAAAACCTCTTTTTACCTAAAACTTACATAATGAAAAATTAGTTTGGACCAAAATACTCCTATTTATAAGAAAAAAACGACTCTTTTGGGTATTTTTTTTATATAAGTATCAGTGTTTTGGCACTACATAATTTCTAATTTTATGTTCTGAGTTGTTTTTTAAATATGAATATTTTAGTACAACTTAATTTTTCATTTTGTAAGTTTTATATAAAAAGGGATTTTCTCTTATATGTAATAAAGATATAGTTATTTTGTTTGTTTTAAATTAAATAATCACACTCAAAATTTTAACAAGCTTGAAACTTTACAAATTATAAGTGACATATTATTTGTGGACATTAAAACTCTCTCATCAAAGAATAGTCTCGAGCAATATTCAAATGTTTTGTAAAAACATAAACACTTGGGATTAAAAACAAGATTTAGTTTGATAGTGATTTGACATGCTTATTAATTTTTTTCATCCTAATTTTATTGTCCATCTTTTTTCAGTTTGTCTCACATTAATTGTTCACTACTACATATAGTAGTTAGAATTGCTTAAGTTTACCATACTACTCTTAATCAAAATTGTTATTTACAAAACTATCATTTTGTACCTTTGCAAACTTTAAGTTGTATATTTTTGTCTGATAACAATAATTTTAAGACGAATGTACTATGTAAACTAACAATAAGAGTGGTATGTACTATGTCTATGTATAACAACACTATAAGGTTGTGTGATACATTTTTTGTGTGCAAAAGGTGAACTAATATATTATTAGAATGACAAATTACATCAATCCAAAAGGGGTAGACATGCCTATCCCTTTTTTAGAAACACATCTAATGTTGCATACAAATGAAAATACAGAGTATATCAGACAAGCTACACAAACTATCTCGGATACAAGAAAAATATCTCAGACAACACAAGAAATCAATGTCTGAGACTTAATCCAAAATGCAGTCTTGAGGAATCAAACACAAACTGCAATACACTTTGTTTCACCTTTATTGCACCAAAGACCATACCTTATTGACTACATTTTCAAACTCAATTCCATCCCAAACTATTCATCTCACTCCACAATAGAATGGATTGAAAAAGAGCATGCATCATCAAGAAAGGTATAGCCCCCCTTCACACAAGTTAAGGGGCTATACCTACCCAGCTACATTTCCCAACCATTAACTCCTACATCCATACAGCATCTACAGCCTCAGTAGATGGATTAAGAAGCTAAGAGGGTTAGGCATCACTGGGCAGGGAGCACACACACTTAACTAGAACCACCTAACCTCTTTTGATAATGTATAAAGTAGACCAAGAAGGTTCATCTTCACACTCTCTATTCCACTCAACATACATTGTCCACCCAGTCTAATTACCCTTCTCAAGCGATAGTCCTACCTTATGGCACATATAACTGTTGTTGACCTCCTATTGTCCCATCATAGCTAACCAGTTCCCTCCCTAGGCCAAACACGAGTAACTATGAGGGTCAAAAAAGTACAGTCACACCAGTTATACTTCAAATTACCAGTTATATTTGACCTGATACTTCTATATGATGACAAGCAAAGATCCCAAACATACATAGACTTATGAGCCCATCTTATACTCCCAAGCTCTAGGAATTTAACATCAAGGACCCATCAAAGATAAGTATTTTGTCTTTAGTCAGGATTGCCAAACACCCCTTTATGAGTGTCTGCAATATTCAAATTTACATTCCACCTTTTTTGAGCTTTCATAACTGCATTAGACTTCTTAACTTTCAAGCTCATTAGTCTCATTCTAATTATCTCATAGAAAATCTCATCTAAATCTTTTGGACTTCTCTTTTCACCTTGGAAAATTATGCAATTCCTTTCTTACCAAATCAAATACATACTTGCAGCAAGGCCCAATCTTCTTATAATACTATCAATGGAGTTACCACTATATAGATCAACAATCATATCTACCAGGTCATTCCAATCAAGCTCTAGGTAATTTACTCCCATTTTTTGCTTTGCAATACCCCAAAACTCCTCTGCATATTTACATTCAAAAAATAGGTGTTTATGGGAATCTATGTGTTGATTGCATAGTGAACATACCATCAAATAATAGGAACCCTATTTATCTTGAGTGATGAGCTTATTCTGAATTGTCATCCATAAGATAAAAGTGTGCTTTGTAATATTCGGTGTGTCACATTTATAGTCCGTAGTTATTACTATAAAACAAAATAGTTGTATTGTGTGGACATTTTCTGATTAGTCATCCCGAGGCTGCCTTGAGAGAATGGAAATGTGAATTCTATGTCATAGCATTTCTTAGAGAGTAAACGAAATTCCAGGTTAATCCCCCTCCTCACAACAACGCGTCCTTGTGCAAACTCCAGCTAGTGTCATGAAGACTATGTCCGACTAACGTCAATCTGTATTCCTTCATTGCATAATATAGACATATCTCATACAATAGCATCTACCGATATATCAGTACTGTGCATACACTAAAAAAACTACAATAATAAAGTTTTTTTGTACTAAAAATTAATTATGTGATTTGTGGCGCGTCTCTTTTGATTATACTTGTTGAACATGATAGTGATAGACGTACTTAGCATGATCGATTAAGCATCTCCGACACTGCGATGGAGAATGCGCTCCCCACATGGTCGCCCTATCGGCTCACGTCTCGCTCAATCTTGATCCGTCTCGCGCCGTCATTTCACAACTCTAAACTAATTAGAACATTAACTCGAAGACGAACTTTTGCCACTTACTTTAGTCTTATAAAATCATTTATAGTCCGTAGTTATTTCTTTAAACAAAATGAGTTGTATTGTTGTGGATCATCTTTCTTGATTAGTCTTCTCGAGGTTTGTCTTGAGAGAATGGAAATGTGAATTCCTTTTCATAGCATTTTTTGTTCATTTACCGTTTGTAAAAGAACAAAAACAAAAGTAGAACAAGCAACTGCATTATTCTTTCTAAAAAAAAAATACTTTCAATTAAGATTAAATTACTGAAAAAAAACACATGAAATGGTCTTACGTGTAAATCTGTATTGTTACATTGTCATGTACACATGCTTAACATACTTCGTAAGAAAAATATAAATCTGTGGGGATATCATAATTACTTCCGAAGGATTAATCAAAACACGGAGTTACTTGTTGGTTAAAGAAAATGTGAGTTTTGCTATCCAAAGTGTTTTTGTCTTTATATTTTATGTACTGCAGCTAGCTATATCAAGCATAAGTTTGGTTTTTTATTCAAAAGTTAAATACACTGTGAGATTTACTGTTACACTAATGTCAGAATCTCCAAATCAATATGTTACTGGATTTAGGGTTTGTAGCGGAAATATGTTTGCTGGATAGGGTTTTTAGACTGTTTATTATTTGTTTTTTAATATGTTTACAAACATGTATGGTATCGAGCTCATCTCAAGTAAAAACAATTAAAGCAAGTTGGTTATATACCTTGATGTTAATAGTTATATTAATACATTTTACTAAAGAGAGGTACATTTTTAAAAAACGTGCAAAGAAGTACACGAGTTTCAATACTCAATATTTACTTTTTTATCCATCCTCCACTTCTATCTTTTCTCCGACGATACACTCGATACTCTATATTTACTTGTTTGTCTCTCTCTAGAAAACACATCATATCCATCTCTCTTGCTCTCTAAAAATTGTTACTGTTTTTCTCACTGCATGGTGCTTTATCTGGCTTTGGTATGGTTGTTTTGTTAAGTTGTTGCGGGTGATGATGGTTTGTGTTCATCGATGGTTTGGTCGGGTTTCTGAGGCTGAGTGACGATGGTTTGTGTTTATCGGTAGTTTGGTCGGGTTCCTAAGACTGAGTACTGCTATTTAGTAAAGAGTATTAATTATGATCCTTTGCAAATTTGAAGGAAGGTACAATTTGTTTTAAAAAAATATCAGGTTAGGGTTTTTTTTAATTTGGGGTTTTTGCCGGTTTTATTTTCCTGCATAGATTTTATTCGTTTTTATAAACTTTAGGTATGTTTGTGGTTCATAAGTTATTGAGTAGTTATATTTTTTAGGTTTTGTTGGAATTGGGGGGTTGGTATTATTTGATTAGGATTTTTGGGTTGAAAGTTTTAGTTGTATGTGGGTTGCGTGTTGCGTTGCTGTGTCATTGAGGGTGAAATCTATCCATATCTTGGTGGGGCATCACGAGTTTGTGTTTGCAGCTATGGCGGGTTGATACCTCTTTATCTGGCACGCATTTCAACACATGGTAGCCACGGAAAGTTATTGATGGTATTGTTGGAACTAGGGTGTCTGGGTTGAAAGTTATAGTTGTCTGTTTTGGGTTTCGTGTTGCGTTGCTTGATCATTGAGGGTGAAAGCTATCCGTATCTTGGCAGGGCATCAAGAGTTTTTGTTTGCAGCCATGGGTTGAAAGTTATAGTTGTCTGTTTGGGTTGGGTGTTGTGTTGCTGAATCATTGAGGGTGAAAGCTATATGTATCTTGGTGGGGCATCACAAGTTTGTATTTACAGCCATGGCGGGTAGATAGCTCTTTATCCGGCACGCATTTCAACACATAGTAGCCATAGACCCTGTCAAAGAAGCGCCTAAGTGAGGAAGGGAGCAGTATGGTAAATATCACTGGAAAAGAAGATGGCAAGCTTGATAGGCTTATAGCCGATGTATGTGTAACAATGTGTTTTCTTCCTTGAAAAATATCAATATCATTGGGCTTGCTTATACTTTCGGCTTATGCTCATTCAATACGACCGCTTCTTTCGTTGTCACTGTTCATGGTGTGCGTGGCGATGGTCATAGGCTCACAGACTGGGATACGTTTTTATCGCTCGATATTATATATCGAATCCCTTTACTAAAGAGCGGTAAATGTGTATTGAGGTTGCTGGTGGTGTCGATTGTGAGATGATGTGACGACTCTAAATGTGTTCGGTAAAGATGTGATTGTCCGCATCTTGGCGTGGCTACCTATTGTGGTTGCAGCCATGGCGGATATATCCTCTTTATTCGCTTATTTCTTTGTCTGAGCCCGGTACAGAATTGATATATTTTACTAAAGAGCGGTACATCTTTGAAAAACGTGCAAAGAAGTACACGGGTTTTAATACTCGATATTTAATTTTTTTTATTCCTCTCTCACTTTTATCCCTGGCATGAGGATTAATATTAAAAAAAGTTACATACTGCCGGTTTACTCCAGCTTTGGGAAACGTGTATTTGCTTACCCTTTGTGCCGCGTCTGATAGAGACATGTGGCTTGACAATCTTGATATGCATGTCTAAACAGTTTGTTCAAGATGAACAAAAAAGAATCTGAATGTAAGAATGTGTGTTCTTGTGTTCTTGCTTAAAAGATGAAGTTTATTTCGGTTTAAACGAACGGATTTGTTTTCATATGATCAGGCAACGAGAATGAAATTTACCTCCAAATTAAAGTTGTTTTCGTGTTGCCTAACCAAATAATGCAGAACTAATCGTTGGAATATGATAGGGGTTTTGGCACTATCACGCGTGCTTGGTAATTAGAACAAATGACTTCTAATTAAGGCATGCGTGATATTAACAAAATTCTTATCGCATATCTAAGGACTATAACAGGTTGTGATGAATATGAGTAGCTTCGATGTGGGTCGTGAGCATCCTTAACTTGGCAAGGCAAACTATTACGTTTGCAGCCATGGAAGAATTCTATTTTTTCAGAAACTTAAGCTCAATTACGTTTGCAGCCATGGCGGAATTCTATTTTTTCAGAAACTTAAGCTCTAATCTGAGCCGAACGATACTTGGAGATCCGTGTTAATAAATGTTTAGTTATTTGAAAATATGAATGGAATATTCAAATGCTTTTTGATGTGTACCAATTCTTGAGCAGCCTATGAGCGTCTAAAACATCAAATGGGTAGTTTAAAACATATTCTAACTGTAGTTTACGTGCTGATTGTGACAGTAGTTTAAAACAGATTCTGTTTTTTGGATAACACTGCGTTTGTATGGTTCTTTGCCAATTTCAGCAGGTACAATATTGTTTGCTTAATGCTTAGTGTCGCTCAGACATAGGCGGCGAGAACAACATTGCTTATGTGAGTAGACTATTTTCCTTAATGTATGATACCTTAACTACATGATGATGAATACAAGTGATTTAGACACTTCTATAAGCAAATTGATCATTCAAAACTAGAAAATGTTGGCACGTGCATTGGCGAGGTAGCACAAAATTATACTTGTAGCCATAGCCGCATCTTGGTGGGGCAACGCGACAGCGCGTTTGTAGCCATGGCGGACGTTGCTTTTGACATTGCTGTTGTTAGTGCTTGAAATTAAGATTTATGGTTCTAGCTTGATTATGCTTTCGGTATTAGACCTGCACATGTTTTGTGCCCATGTTTAGGCTATGCGACAGTCAAGTGCTTTATAATTTATGTCGATTCTTGAGCAGCCTATGAGCGTCTAAAGCACCGGGTGAGATGTTGTACACGCACATAGGCTATTCCAGAATAAGAACGTGCATACGCACGACTCTCAAGGCTTCATACATTACTTTTTTTATCCCTTTCCCTCTTGCATCTTCTCTTTCGATGATATTTATCATATCACTCCCTACTCTACTTTGGTGCTTGTCTTTCTTTTCTTCTGGTGATATTTACAATATCACTATGCTTATGCTTAAGCTGTGGGGAAATGAAAGCTACGTATTGCTTTTAACTATTTGAAATATGCTCATTGAGACTGTAATGATAACAGTTCTAAACGACTATGATGATAAAATCTTAGCATGCCTGAGCGGGTTGAATTAAAGACTGGATTACGTGCATCTTTGCTGGGAAAGCTTCCTAAGTTTGCAGCCATTGCGGCCATATCTTCTTTTTTCAGATGCTTACTTATCAGAGCCTCATAATATTAGAGTACACCGACTTATCATCTGCGTGTGTTTCGTGATGATGCTTAATTTGTGAAAGCGGGTTTGGTTAATGTTTATTCATACCACTTAGGTGCTTCTTTTACAGGTTTCATTATGTTTCCCGCTTTTGATTGGAGTATATATAGTGTTAGTTTTGGTACGATTTATGTGTTTTGAAACTTGCCAAAAAATTGTCCCGGATTGGTAATTCTGTTTTTGAACATGGGTTTGTGTTTGCAATTTCAAACAGGTTCTATGTATGCCACTTTAGTTATGTTGTTTGTTATTGGAATTAGTATGTTGTTACGTCATGTTTATGATAAGGGTTTGCCACTGTCACGTGTGCCTAGATTAAGAAGATGCCTTCTAATTGGCATACGCGAGAGTGACAAAGCCCTTATCATGTAGTTGGCTATTACACTGTGTTCGCTCATCATTGTTTACATCTGAAGTCTGACCAATTGCATGGTACCTTGATCCGGCGATGATGAATATAAGTAGTCTGAATAGGACGAATGAAAGTTCATAGCTTGGCTAGGAAACTTAATGGGTGTGAAGCCATAGAAGACTTACACAAGCTCTTATCTAAGCCAATAGATCCTTTTTTCCAAGCATCGGTATTGTACCGTTCCTTTACAATGTACATAAATTTGTTTGCTTACTGCCTATCAGTTGCTGGACCGTATTGGGTGCCACCCAGCCGTATCTTGGTGCCGCATCATTATATCGTGTTCGCAGCCACGGCATGTAGAGTGCCCTTTTATCCGGTTCCATCATCGCAACTGTGAGCTTAACTATATTTTTTTATAGCTCTTGGGAGTATGCTTTGGGAAAGATGAACTTGGACATTAATATTAAAAAAACCGTCTCGACTGACCACCCCTGCGTCCATGTCAGAAGTCAACAACAACGATTTAAAGAGTGAAATTATATCTCTTTTGGTCTTGACTGCTTACTTGGCCGCAGGAATGCTCTTTCGAGTGTGATAGGGGTTTTGGCACTATCACACGTGCTTAAATATAGAAATTGGCTTCTAATTCGGCATACGGGACAATGACAAAACCCTTATCGTATATTCGGATGCTACATTGTGCTTAATAACCATTGTCTACACTGATGGTCCGCCAATCTTAGTTCATGTTGTGTTATTTCGTAAGGTCATAACGGGATGTTGTTCACTGAGCACAACTTCTTGGTAAGGCGACCATACCGAGGTTGTGGTCGCAGCCATGTCAAGCGTTTCGTACCGTTTTAGTATTTGCAGACCTGAGCCTTATTTGTCATTGCCATAGGGATCGAACCTTATGTGACCTTTCATAATTTGAGTTTGTTTGAAGTATAACATGTTGATGAAGCATTTCTTAGGCCGGTTGGTGTGTCACTTATGTTTTTTGTCCACAAAGACGTTCACCTTGAGTGATACATGAGCTGGTCTAATATATGGTTCACATCTAAGTTTGTTGCTATATTAAGTCTCATTGGATGTTGTTGGCATTTGTGTAATAAACTTTACAGCGCATATGCTGCGTGTTGGCAACGCAATCTACAATATTTGCAGCCACAAGAGATGTCTTTTTTTATAGACAGGCAATGATGAATTCAAATAAGTTTGCATACACCTTTGATACGTTATATGTAGGCAAAGCGACATGAACAGCTTGCAGCCACAATTATCGAATCATGTGTTATTCATTGCTTACTTACCTAAGCCTCAATTTTACTTGGCAAAGTTCTGCGACGTTTCATGTATAAATTGACTACCTAACAGAAAGAAAGTCGACATAAGCAGACAATGTTCATGGGATGTTGTTTGGTGTTTCTGCAGAATTGACTGCTCTTGTAACCTCAATGTTTTTCTCAGAAATTCGAGGTTAATATGTGCAGTCGATTCTACTGAAACATCTGAGAATAGGTTATAAACGGAATATGACATCTCGCCATACGGCCCGAGACGGGTTACGATTAAGGTACGCCTATTCAACGCTTGACATGTCTACTACTTTTTATTGTATACTTAACTTATACGATATTTAACTTAGACTTTTTTGTTTTCCATAGGCTTCTATATCTCAGTGCTCACCAAGGGTAGAACTTCATGTTTCGTATCTGAACTTATTGTGAATGTGATTATCTAAACTGCATTGTCAAACACGGGCAGAAAACCTTGAATAATAGGCAATGATGATACTATGGCATTTGTGAGATCCCTTCGGACCTTACACGGTCTTTTTAGTCGTGGTTATTCAATCATGACGCGGCAGCGAAGGTAACAGCCATAAACGGATTTGTTTACATATGTTGTGTTCGCGTTGGCAATGATGATAATATGACATTTGTGAGATCCGTATTGATAATGATGTGTGAAATCGGCACGTATCTTGGCAGGGCAGCACTAACAAAGTTGTGTTTGCAGCCATGGTATGTCGAACACCTTTCTATCCAGATCCGCACTTGAAAATCTGAGCGATTAAGCTATTTGGATGTTCACTACTTACTGGGACGCAGTGATGATCTTTTAAGTGTCATTGGGGTTTTCGCACTTAACTCGGCAATGATGCCCTAAACGCAAATTAGTTGTTCAAGAGTAAGAACGCGTCTTTAGTAAAATGTGTTAATGAATCGGACCTTACACGGTCTTTTTAGTCACGATTATTCAATCATGACGCGACAGTGACGGTAACAACCATAAATGGATTTGTGTTTTGATACGTTGTGTTCGTGTTAAACCGTGAATGTAAACAAGATGTCGTGCCACTAAGAGCAATTAAGATAGTTTAACCATCTACTCATCCGTTTTAAAATAATTGTCTCATGCTAAGAAACACATCGTACTGTTTGAGAAAAACATAATTGTTATTGTTTTTTACAGAATAAAAGTTTTACTCTTAACAAATTAATTACTGTTTTTTTTTAATTTATAATACTAGTAATTTTAAATAAGGGTAAATAGTTATAAGAAACCATGGCATTGATAATAAATGAAAGTTGGCCGAAACCGAGTTTACGAAACGATTTTTGGGTAATAACGAGGTGAGTTACTTTGCGGGTCGGCCGTCTGGTATCCCGCCTATTGTATAGTTATATAATTTTAAAAACTAATTTGGCTACAAGAAACCATTGTTGCAACATAATTTACAGATTTGGAACTTACAAAATGAAAGCTGACGTTTTTCACCTTTAATATTAAACATGACAAGTATTTCATAAAAACAGTTCGAAACTTGCAACAGAAAAACCTGTCACATTTCCCTTTCCTACGACGTCCACCGTACCTACACCGTCCTCAGCCACCACATTTCCTATCTCCTTTACGCCGTTAAGGAATCCCTAAAAGATCCATTTTTATCAATGACCCATATTTCCCATGCACAAAGATTTTGGAAAACCATAGAAACTATACATTCATTTAAAATCTTAAACGATATTTTGAATTTTTTTCGTATTGTTCAATGTGGAGATACTCCGGGCCTTCTCAGATTTAAGCGGGTAAAAATTATTTCTTTCTGATGTGCTTGTTTTATATGATCTTTCGTGTTGGTTTGAGAAGTTGGTAAAAAATGTCATTGGTAATGCTTATATGATACTCATTGTTTAAATGCCTTAAAGAGGAAATGGGTTGAAGGATGAATAATAGTATGCATATTGCGTAGGAATTGTTATTAAATGGGAAATGTATGTATAAAAGGTTTCCAATCGGTATACAAAGCCTTGTGCGGTCCTGAATCACAACCTCCAAATAAGAACCAAACGGACGATACAAAGAAACATCCTAAAGACCCTCAACCTACACAAAACACACCTCCACAATCGCCTAAGTTAGCAAAAGACGAGACTAAAGATGTCAAGGTGGAGGCTAAGCAACAAGTAAAGGTAGAGACTAAGCCATCTAGAAAGGTTTCATTAGTTAAGCAACAAAGCAAGCATGTAAAGTCTGTTAAAAAACCGCACGAAATGAAGAGACTGTTAAGTGCAGGACTTCAAGCTGATTGTGTATTAAAAACCAAAACAGGGAATTTGAAAGATTTCTATACGTTGGGTAAGAAACTAGGGAATGGTCAATTTGGCACAACGTTTCTTTGCATAGAGAAAAAAACGCGTAAAGAATTTGCATGTAAAACTATTGCAAAGAGAAAGTTGGTTACAGATGATGATGTAGTGGATGTAAGGAGGGAAGTTGAAATCATGCATCATTTATCAGGACACCCTAATGTAGTGTCGATTAAGGAAGCTTATGAAGATGCTGTGTCGGTTTATTTGGTTATGGAACTTTGTGCGGGTGGTGAGTTGTTTGATAGGATTATTGATAAAGGTCACTATTCAGAACGTGAAGCAGCTGATCTTGCTAAGACTATTGCTGGTGTGATTGAAGCCTGTCATTCACTTGGTGTGATACATCGAGACTTAAAACCAGAGAATTTTTTATTTGTTGATGAGGATGAAGATGCACTTATGAAGGCAATAGATTTTGGGCTATCGATTTTCTTTAAGCCAGGTACTTTTTCAAATCATAACAATAAGAGGGTGTCTGCATTGCCATTTAAAGTGAGTTTGTGATATGTAATAATCTTAATAAGATAATCAACTATAACAAAACATACTACAAAAGATAGTGTTGGATGTCTTCTATTGTTTGTAATTGTCTATGTGTTTGGAAAATTCTGCTTATATAAGTATTCACATTAAATGATCTCCAAATAATCAGAATCAGTTTTGTTCTAACTACTCCTAAACGAACTAATTATCTAAAACTGAATTAGACACGTAAATATTTTGATCATTAAAACCAGTTTCACTATACCCGGACATTGTTTGCCACCTGAAAACGCAATGCCAAACAAACGCATTCATTAGATTTATTTTTTTATCTTTTGTACAGTTAGAGATTGCTATTTCACTGCGTAATTTGTAATTCATGTTGCAGGACAAATTCTTACAGATGTGGTTGGAAGCCCCTATTATGTTGCACCAGAAGTGTTGCTAAAAAATTATGGTCCAGAAGCCGATATCTGGAGTGCTGGTGTGATCCTTTACGTGCTTCTTTGTGGGGTACCTCCATTTTATGCAGGCAAGACTACATAATACAACTTACGATATTGTCTCCCCTCTGGTTGATATCAAATAGTCATTTTTCTTATTTCTTTTGCTTACAGAATCTGAGGAGGATATATTCGAAGAGGTATTGCATGGTAAACTTGACTTCAGTATCGATCCATGGCCTAATATCTCTGAAAGTGCTAAGGAACTGGTCAAAAAAATGCTGGTTAGAGACCCGAAAAAGCGGATAACTGCTCATGAAGTCCTTTGTGAGTTTCTTATTTGTTCCATTTTGCTCATTAACAACATTGTCCAATTTAAGTGATTTAGTATCATTACTTAAACCTTTTACCGATTTGTGATTTTAGGCCACCCTTGGATCAGTATAGATGGTGTTGCTCCAGACAAGCCTCTTGATCCTGCATTCTTGATTCACTTAACTCGGTTTTCAGCCATGAACAAACTTAAGAAAATGGCTCTTCGGGTATGTGCTTTTGACATTCTTGATTTAGGCCGCACCAATTTCTTTGGCTTACCAACTAAGCCAAAACTGCAGTTGATCATTGGTCTTCAACCTTGACTTTTTATTGGCTGCAGGTCATTGCAACAAAACTTTCCGAAGAGGAGATTGCAGGCTTAAAACAAATGTTTAAAATGATAGATACCGACAACAGTGGATACATTACTTTTGAAGAACTCAAGGATGGACTGAAATGTTTTGGTGCTAGTCTTGACGAGTCTGAAATTCATGATTTAATGCAGGCTGTAAGTACCTTTTTAGAATATGTTGTCTGAAAGACTTTTTAACTAAATAATGCAATCTTTCAGACACAAATTAATTAAGTAGATTTAGAAAGATTTTTTTCATTGATGTATCTTTTTACTACCATAATTCATAGGCGGATATCGACAACAATGGTATCATCGATTATGAAGAATTCGTAGCTGCAACCTTGCATTTCAACAAAGTCGATAAAGAAGATAGTCTATATGCTGCCTTTTCGTACTTTGACAAAGATGGCAGTGGTTATATAACCGTGAATGAAATTCAACAATCCTGTAGAGAATTGGGAATGGATGATGCACAAGTAGAAGAAATTATCAAAGAAGTTGATTTAAACAATGTAAGTTTTCTACTAATACAGAATGGTTGTGCGGACATTGTCACATAGTCAAAAGCCTTTAATCCAGATTTTTTTTCAAAACTGTGCAAATATTCTGGACTGTGACAAGGAAATGGCCTCTTTGATTATGTGCTATTCGATTTAGCCATTTTATATGTGCGTCCCATTTATGCACTAGTATGTTATAGTAGGCCTCATTTACTCTATTCAAACTCAGAAATTTGATTTAAACAAATAATGACCTTGAACTATCTTATGATTGCAGGATGGGCGTATCGATTACAATGAATTTGTTGCAATGATGCAAAAAGGAAGTGCCGCCGTTGGAAGGAGACAACTAAAGAATACTTTTACAATTGGACGCAAGGAGTCACTCCTAGTTTGTTGATATGAAAGTTCAATTCTTTCATGGTTTTAGTTTTTATCATTTGAAGTAATCATTGGTCTTCTACACAAATTATACAACTAGGCCGGATTTATTCCAAACAGATTTTCTATAACTAATTAGATCCTAGCAAGACGTTTAGAGCTCAAAGAGAGCGATAGTTGACACAGTTTGAAGTCAAGAATGTATAATGTTACATATAAAGGAGTTTTGAAAAGATTATATTTGTGCATCTATGCTTCCCTCAAGTCTTTCACCATATCATGCCTTATGCCGATACTTACAGTTAGTTATTTTGTTGCTAACTCAAAGTTTCTTTGTATATTGATGTGTTGCAAGGTACCAATATCTGGTTCATACTTTGACACATTCATTGATCAAAGGGTTGATTCGGGTTGTGTTATATCTCTAGCAGGTCGAACGGGAGTAAGTAAAAAATAGATAAAAAAGGGTCAAATGGGCTGAAAGTCATCCAGAGTGTATTTCTGATGCATGAAACCTCTTATTTGGTTTTACTGAGTATTTTTTTCAGAACAATGATTCTTTATGTGAAAAATAAAAAAAATTGTACTTAGAGTCTAAAAGTCTCTCGAACTAATCCAATCAAACCTGGCCCATTCAACCCGTACAGAATTGACATTTTTTGACCCAGACTGTTTTGATCCGTTAGTTACTCAACACACATTCTGGCACCTCTAGTACAAAGATGTTATGAACTAACAACTATGTTCCAGGCTCTTTAATTATAGTTCTTGAAGAATATAAAGACTGTATAACTTGCAGATTCAAAAACATCAGAAGATCAGCAACTGGGGTTGTGCCTAATGCCTGCACAGCTGTACAGATGGCGTGTTTGCTCAATTAGGTAAAACTTGAACCAAGAATCCAGCTATCTAAGTTTGTTCCTAATGTTTTTACAGGTGTAACTTGAAAACACGATTCCACGTGCAATCATGCAAGCATGAAATGTCCAATAGCAGGATACAAAGTGTCATAATATAATGGCAGGTTCGGTTTACACTCACATTTTTCAGTGTCGGTTTTTGGTTCTTTAACCAATACTAGATGCTTCAAATAACTTCAACTTCTCACGAGCCTTTTATACAGTAATGACTATTGCCCAACAAATCATTAACAGTTTAACACACCATAAAAATAAAACAAGCTCATGGAAAACTAGTGAGTTCATGGTTTTATTTCACTGGCACTAAGAAAACACTGGTTTAAAAATATATAAATATGATACAGTATTATAAATTTCACATAGATATGAGATCTCATAAGTGAAACCCACATGCATCATGGAAAACTATCTGCAATGATCATTCAATCCTCCCCAAGTACAGATTGTGACTTGTACCACATAGATTCGTTTGGTCGTTCATGTCATATTTGCCGACATATCAACATGCATGTAATCACTTGTAGCGCATGTGCAGTATCATTATATTAGAAGACTTGGCATAAACATATGTACGATCACGTAGATGAACATACGAGTTTTTATATTCATATTGCATTTATTTCTGTTTAGAAAATCGCATAGAATTAAAATCATTTAGCCACAGGCTTACTTAACTATGTAAAACTCAGACCTGAAAGCCTCGAACAGTGACAAGAAATGGAAAGGGTAATTTTATATGCATGCAGAGAAACTTTTAACTGTTTAGAATATTATAAGATTGGTCATCTGTTATCAGACTTTGTTAGTAGAACCTTATATAACTTCATTTTTTTTGCATATATTAGTGTAATGCAATGTACCGTGTTAGTAAACTAAGTACTGGTGCGACACTATAACTGTATAACAAACTCAGATGGTCCATACTTTGATATTAATTTTATTGCTTTCCAAGTTAAAACAATAAAATTAATATCAAACAGTTGTATAGAATTATTAGGCAATAGATTATAATTAAGGCGCGTGCCCGCTTGTGGTTTCGGGTCCATTAGTGTTTTAGGTTATCTGTATTCGCATTGTAAATAGTTTATCAATCATACCGAAATCTGCCGTAGCCTTAAACACGCGCCGTAACAAGCCATCAGGCTCCGGTCGTGAACGGCGACTATTACGCATGCATTATAAAAGTCCATCGGTGTCGAAAAAAAATGCTAATTATTCCAGATTACGTTTATCCGTTAGCGACTCGTTACTATCGAAGTCTTGATCTTTATCGAGATATCATCTTTATTTTTGTCTTTTTTAGTTATTATAGTTTACACTCCATTCAAGTTTTTGCTATTTAATGGCTGGAATTGCGGAGCCTATAATTTGACAATAGATTATAATTAAAGCCCGAGCCGTCTGTAAAGTTTTAGGTTATCATGTATTTGCAGCGAGGGGATGTTCGATCAACAAGAATAAAATGTTGTGACACACTGACACCCAGGGGCGGAGCCAGAATGTTTGGCTCGAGAGGGCACACTTTGATATTTTTTAATAACTACACTACAAAATGATTCTTAAGAGGGGCAAATTACGAAAAAATAAGATATTTTCGAAAATTTACGCTACAAATTTTTTCGCTAGTGGGCACTTGCCCCTTGGGCCCCCCTTTGTCTCCGCCCATGCTGACACCACACGAATGGGAAACGTAGGAATTTAATTTTGTCATTTAGTGTATATCGTAAGAATAATTGTTGGAAATGAATTATTGATTGGAAATTATCCCATTTGATTTTAGTGGTGCATGTGCATGCATGCATTGTTCTGGTTCGTGATTTAAAGTACGAAAATTTGGTGAAGTATGCTAATCGTAATTATATATACTAAGGCCCGCAATATGAACGAATTTTGTAAGCTCCCACACGTTACCGCGGGTTTAAGACATACTTTAATTTTTTTAGTCGTGATGTTACAACGTTTAACAAAATTACTTTAAAATTTCGTAAGCAATAATCATAGAATACAGTATATGAGTTACTCATTTCAAAGCTCGAACCCTAGACCAAGTACTAACAGGATACATATGTGGGACCAATCATATTATCCCTTTGTGCCACGTTGGCAGTGCCCACTTGTCTTTTTGTTATGTTCTTAAAGCCCAACAATGAGAGGATATTTTTCCTTTGTGTATATGCAAATCCTTGTCCCCTCAAACAATGTTATTAAACCCGGTTTGATTTGGTCGGTTTATTCGGTTGAATCAGCTTCGGTCAAAGAAACGTATCATATGTTTTATATTTTTAAAACCCGATTATACCAGGCGGGTTTGAAGTTACCAGTCAATTCAGTTTTCGAGACCCGGGCGGGTTTTGATTTTTTTCATATTTTTTTTACAAATAAAATAAGTTAGTTATATATATGTGCGACGTAATTTTATTTTTTACTAATTATATTTGTTAGTAAATGGTTTTTAAGTTCAATATATGGAATATTCATAATTTATATATGTATTTTTTGTATCATTGCAAATAATTTTTTTTTTGAAAACCGGATTGACCCGATGGTTGAACCGGTAACCCGATGACTCAACCGAGTCGATTAGAGACCCGATTTTCAAAACATTCCCCTCAATTATAACTATTGGCCACTATTATTGGTACCCCTTCGCATCATTCTGCATCATTTTTTTGTCATTACTATCCTTTTTTTACCCATCTGTTAATAGTATAACACAATTTTTATCAGTTTTTATTCCGTATTTTTGTCAGTTTAATACCTTTAACTAGTTAAACTTTATATTTTTTATTCCGTATTTTTCGTTTCACCATTTTATACTAAAAACAAAATTATAAAAATAAAAATAAAAAATATAGAAAAACGAAAAAAAACATTAAAAAAGGTATCAGAATCCTCTTAGAGGGGTCTTAAGTAGGGTTCTAAAAAGCGCGCTATAGCGGCGGCGCTATAGCGGCGTCATAGCGCGAGGCGTGGCCTTTACGTTACGAAACAGGTCAAGGCGTCGTCTTTAGGCGTAGCATGCAATAAAGCGCGATAAGGCATGATAAAGCGCGCTATAGCGCAAGGCGTGGCGCCTTTTTTTGAAGCTTTTAAGAGATTTCATAGATTTGAGCTTATTTAGAAGTATTTATGATTTGGGTTGTATGAGATTTTGGCTTAGTAACTTCATAACTCAAGTTTAAGCCTAGTAGCTAACTAATATTGACCACTCTATAAATATTTTTGCCGCCTTGAATCGCGCCTTAAAAACGCTATGATGCAACGCCTCACGCTAAAGCTTGAGGCTTGGCTATGCCGCAACGCCACGCTTCACGCTATTTATAACATTGGTTTTAAGACTAAGAGTAATCCGACCAAACAATACGACTGCCACATCAATGCCACCTCAGCTTTCTCTCTTTGAGACCAAACAGTGACCAAACCCCCGTAATCCAACCGGACAGGTGACCGAACACTTTAAACAAGATTATTAATTAAAATAAAACATTGCAATAATTGGATTTTTATAAGAAAACTAAGGTTTTTTTTAATCACACAAACACCATAACACTTACTTTTTGGTTTTGTCTCTTCTCAATTTATTCGGTCTCCTCCCAACCCAAACAAATAAAAAGGTCATGATGGGTTCGGTCCGTCACAATGCCAGGCAATGAAGGATTCGATCGGACCAAGTGGAGACCGACCAAATAATTTGATTGGATTACTCTTATTCTAATAACCTCTCCCATAACCATTTTAGTTCCAAAAAAGAACTTTAACCATTTAGTCCTTGACCTCTTTTACCCCGGCAAAGTGTTTGTACACTATTAAATTCTTTGAGTTACAAAATAGTTGTAGGGTATGAAAGAACATATGTACGACGTACGAGCTTTATATTCTTTTTTAATATATCTCTTAAGTAACATTTGTTGTTGGTCTTGTGTATGCAAATCATTCTCCCCTGAACTATAACCATTTTAGTTCAAAAAAGAACTTTAACCATTTTGTTTTTTATATATGCAAAGTGTTTGTACAAATTCTTTGTTACAAAATAGTTGTAGGGCATGAAATTGGATATGTACGAGTTCTATATTCTTTTTTAACATATCTCATAAGTAACATCTATTATTGTTGGTCATAATTGGCAACTCATAACTCATAATATGATATCAACATTCCTCTAAATTAGGGTCTCTTGATTAGGGTAGTGATTAATACTAGAAGATATAATTACATTATCATTTAAGTGAAAAATCAACTCACATTTATAAGTACTAGCATGGTACCCGCGCAAAACAGCGGTTTTAGAGCATTAAAAATTTTAAAAAAACTAAAAATTAATAAAAATGTAACAAAATGGATGTTAAATTAAAGAGCACAAATTTTTTATAAATATGATGAATTAGATCATAAAAAAATATATAGATAATAACATATTTCAATTTAAAAATAAAAATGATTTTTTAATTAAAAAATGACACATGTCATGGTTCTCTGAGATAGATGATCAAGATTGCACATCTTTATATTTTCATAATAAGTAAATTTAAAATTTTGAATTTTTAAGAATTTCTAAATTTAAGAATGTACTAAACGCTAATTTACTGTAGTATAGATAGATGGAAACGGAAACAGAATCACGTAATGCATACATATCCCATATTGACTTCGACATGTTTGGCCTCAAAACTAGCCATGCGCCAAATTTAAAATTTGAGTTTATTATTAGGAATAGAATTGATTTGCACACTCATAATTTTTATTTGAACACTTCACTGTATGCATTATATAATTGTACATTATTCACAATGTGCATTGACTGTTTGTATAATTGAGTGTCCCAATGAAAAAAAATAAATGTGCAAATCACCTCCCATTCAAGAATACTTCACAACGTAAATATTTTTTTTTGCCTCGATAACAATAGCATTATTACATATTTGGTGGTGCTTATATGGCTTCAGAATATTTGTTGCAAAGTCTAGCAATTTTTCTTTTATTTTTCTCATCTTGTGCCGTTTCTTTAGTAATATCGGGCATTCACACTTTCACTCCACTAAGATTTATGGTAGAGTAATTGTGTTGTTGCTAACGGAAAAGAACAAGATAAACAACAAAACAAGTGAGGTTTCCTCTCTTTAGTTTATCTGATGAGAGCAAGTTTTTTTGACTTAGACTTACGTGGTTTAACTGGTGTATTCTGTGACTATTTTCGACCATTTTTATGAGCACCTTCAAATATATTTTTTTGTGAAATTTGAACTCTAAACCTCTTGTGAGAAACTCATATGAGAAGTTAACATTGTTATATCTTCTTATTTAGTTTTCATGTTTATCCTTCTACTTATATAATCATACAACATGTGTTATGCATTAGTTTTCTCTCTTTATTTGGTTAGTTACGGATAATCTTACACACTTATTTTGTTATAAACCCTCTTCAAACACTAAAATAAAACCCAAATATAAATAAATAGGAAAATGTCATCTAATAGTAATCATGTTTCATAAATGTTATAATTTAATCACTCAAAGTCACATTATCTTAGAAACAATCAAAGTTTAAATTTTATTCCTTATTGTGAAAATATACAAAATAACTATGTTTAAGGTATTTATACATGCATTATTAAGTTGTATCTTATTAATAAACACCAACCCTGCCTGATATAAATACCTAATCAACTTTAGTACAACTATTTATACAACACTGAAAAGTACATACAAGTAAGTCACGGGAAATAAATAACTCAGTTTAATAAAATGTTCTATTTAGTCACCCAAAATAAAACATAAGAACATAAACAATAATGAAAAATATTTATTGAAAATTTGGCGTCGAGTAATTTTATAACTAATGAGTATTTTTATAACTAAAGTAAAGTTATATTAACTACATTAAAACCAATCTTAAACTTGATTACTACTCCCTCCGTTCCAAAATAATCGTTCTTTTTAATGTTTTAAAGTCTTTTTTTTAACTTTAATCTTAAATATTTTTGTTTGTGTTATATAATACTTGTTGCAAAGTATATGAATCAACTGATTTTTAAATGTATTTTTATTGATATAATTTTCAACAAGTATTGTATAATACAAACAAAAATTTAAAGATTAAAGTTGAAAAAATCAACTTAAAAAAGTCAAAAAAAAAATTATTTTAAAAATGAGAGTCCATTTAGTATGGACCTTTAGAATTAGTTTTGATTTGATTTGACACTAATTAATTGTTTGATTCTCTTTGTTAATTAGAGGAATGATACTTGAAATGAAAATTTGATAGATAATCCTCGTATAGGTTGATTTTGCTTTGAGTAATTTGTGGGCCATCTTTTATTTTTCTTTTTATAGTTCATTGTAAGGGTTTGTTTGTTAAAACTAGTGGTAGCAGTTAGCAGTAGCATTTAGTAGTAAGCAGTTAGCATTAGCAGTTAGTAGCAGTTTAATTTATAAAATTGTTTGATAAAATAGCTGTAACTATAATTTAATGTGTAAATCGTTGTATTATTATTTAAATAATAACTTTTATTTAAAATTTATTATAAAATATATTTAAATTTAAATATATATATATATATTCTCTTTGATCCACATTGTAGTCCAATCCCACTTATAAACGACGTAAATATTCAAAATGCATCCCCAAACACACGAATTATTGGTTAAAAGAAAGGGGTTAATGGCAAATCAGTCAATTTACTACTTAAATATTTACCCTGAATGTCCACTATATTCATCCATGATCCCCACGCTCCATCAGTCACACACACACACACACTCACTTTCATTCAATTTAAATTTCAACACAAAATCATTCATTCTACAAATTTCAAAACTTTTATTCAACTTCTCAAACAAGGTACATCTTTTATAAAAATAAAAAAAAATCATAAAATTGCCTAAAAAATCCATTTAGTTTTTTTTAATGGTTTTGACTGGTGGGTCAACTGTAAATGATCATCATGTTTGTTAATTAGTTGTTTAATGTTTTGTATTATATTGTTTGTATGCTTTTAATTTAGTATTAATTGCTTATTATTTGATAGAGAAAGAAAAAAAAGTGATTGTTCTTGATGTTCTTAATTTTCTTGAAATGTTTATATTTGTAATTAAAGTGTTTAAAACTACTAAAGAAATGATTTTTTTGATATGGGATATATTGTTTATAGAATTGATAATTATTGAGGTTTAAATTGGACTTAAAAAAAATTAAGTTATTAAACATAGTGTAATGATACTTAATAGAATTGTTTCTTGATCTAGAATTGTTTCTTGATCACATTTTTTGAGTTTTTTTTATATGTTTATGTGTTTGATGTTAAATTGTTTAAAAAGGCTAAAAATGTGATTTTTTTATATGGGTGTTGTTTAGAATCATATATTTTTTGTGGGTTTAAGCGGAAATACAGAATTATGTGATTAAACATGTTGTATGTCATTGTACACATTTGTTTGAATTTTTCATGTCATAACTTATGTTGTTTCAGCTTATTTTCTACTAGGATGGAGTCTAGAAATGAGGTTTTGATAGAAGATGATGGTGGTGAGGTTGTTGATGAAGTTCTGAATGTGAAACAAGAGGACGAAAAGGTTGATACCGAAGGACCACGTTCTGAGAACTTAGATAAAGTTGAGGAACTTGTTGATTCATTAAAGAATACTATGTTAGATAAAAATGGGACTAGTTCTAGTACTAGTGAATTGGTTCGTAAGCCCAGAGCAAATTTGTCTCAAAGTTCATCTCTTTTGACTAAAGCCCGAATCCCTGATGGGAAATCGGTTAAACCAAGAATTGGGTCAAGGGTTGAAGGCAAAGT
>BQNB010001387.1:7517-64847 GCA_026074375.1 Tanacetum coccineum | reverse complement strand
CTGGAACAAACCCAACAAGGTGTTAGTTATGAAGTCTCGGTAAGCATTGAAGGGGTTGAAGAATGAAAAAGAAATGTAAGAATAAAGGGTGAAAAGAAAGAAGCCCTCCATACACTTAGGCAGAAACCTGGTCAATACATATGCTGTCAGAAACACTTAGGTGTTGTCTGACATTCAAGACAGTCATGGACCCAGTGATGCTATGCACAAACCCCTCCCAGCCACTCAAAGTTGAAAAGACTTTGTTTCAAAACTCACGGAGATACACTCATTTCTATTGACTTTCTCACTCCGAGTTAGTTGATATTGAAAAGGTGGCACTCAGCTCCAGCCTCCGATCACTAAAATTAAAAGTGCACTATTGAGTCTAGAGCCAAAAGAGATCATCCATTAATCTCATTAGGACACTTGTCATAATTTAGCTTGTTATCTCACACAATGTGAATATCAAGTAATATCATTAGAGTCCTACGCAAGATCCTTGTGGTTTTGCCAGAACATCCGAGTGATACTTAAGTATTCACAATGAAGATGGAAATCCTGCTTGAGCCAACATCAAACAAGCTCATGGTAGGTGACTTGTGCGATTCTTATGAATCAAGCTTGTGACAACTGGAAAGAAACGATGGTGCGATTCTATAAGAATCAAACTTGTTCCAGGAAATGGATCAACGGTTGTTAATGAATTTTTGAAATGATTAACACTCTCGGTGTGTCACAAAAACAATTTTGCAAGTGATACACCGATTGATTTTCAAATCAATTTTCTATATCAATCGGTGAGATAGTAACTCACTGGTTCACTCTTATCGTGCTGTCTGCTTTGAGACGTTCCGATAATGAGAACATGCTGAGTACGATGAATCTAATACTTATGTGTTAGAAAGATTCAATACTACAGCTGGAAATCCTGTCAAGAAGATTCTTCTTAAATTGAATCTATCTGATCACAGGTCGATCCTCACGGATTTGAAGGTTACTCCAACCAAACCTGGGCGAATGACAAAGCCATATTCGTCCCCCAGCTTTATTGCTAACTGTTTTTATGCAGGCTATTTAAAGATGGTGGTGGAGGTTCCTGATTCCAGCTGACTCACAAGATCCATAGCCACATGCTCATACCCGACCGACAAAACATAAAGACATCATGAAAGCTCAAGTACATGTTTCAAGACTTCCGCTACTCTGATACCGTACGTCTTTCTTGAAGTGACGAAGTATTAAAGTCAAAGAATTTCAAAGAAGTTTCCGTCACTCTAATACCGAACGTCTTTCTCGAAGTGACGAAGTGTTAAAGTTAAAGAATTTCAAGAAAGATGCAACATTAAAGCTTTCTAAATCAACAAATCAAGAAAGGTATGAGCATGTCGGTCCAGAAGTCGCAAGTTCACAAGATGGCAAAGTTTCAAGATGGCGAAGAGATTATGATTGGTTGATGATCTCAAAATACTCAAGATCACAATGTCAAATACAAGTTCAAGGAACAAGCTCAACCTAGAAATCAATGATCACTACAACATATTCATACGAGAAAGTCAAGAGTACGAGCTAAAGACTAAAGATGAAGCATAGTATGCTAGGTTTAAAGTTTTGTAAATTGGAGTGACCTCCCTTAGGGGGAGATTGTTGGAAACACAAAAAGTGTCGGTCACTTCCAAGTTGTAACAGTCTTAGCTCGTAGTTTATGTAATGATTAGATTAGTAATCTAGTCCGGCCCAAGACCCATGGGAAGCCCATTAGAACCCATGGGCCGGCCACAATAGGAAGTATATAATCCCTCTCCAAGGCTAGGAGAGGGGTTGGTTGTTCCATTTGTTACATTTCATCATAATACACTTCATCCATTCCATCCATTCTCTATCTCTAACATCACAACCCACATCTCACTCTTGTTCTTGGTTTGATCATAAGATTACGTGAATCTTCAAACTCGTTCAAAACCTGATACCAAAACGTGTCATGCTTTTGTGACCTTCCGACATTATTATCTTCGGAAACAGCCACGTAACATGTTGCAAGCAATTCTTCTTCGACCGGTAGCCAACGGCTCGCTGCTACCGGCTCTTGGGGCTCGTCTTTAACATTTTTTCGCCTTCGGGCTTTAGTTTTCTTGCGACCTCCTTTTTTTGGCGAATCGACTTGTTGAGGTTGAGTGAGTGTTTGGGAAGATTCTGAGTGGAATGATGGTGGGTTTTGTTGTAGATTATCTAAATCACGGTTTAGGATTTGTGATTGTTGCCATCGGAAAAAAGCTTGTTGTTGTTCTTGTTGGTATTGTTGAAACTGTTCTGGCGTTATCGACCCGGTGAGGAGATTCATGAAACTGTTGTTGGGAAATTCAGACATTTTTTTATTGCTAAAAAGATGTATGTTTGTAATTTGAAAGAGTAGGTTGAATTTTGTATGTGATTTTATGAATTTAGTAATGGTTCAGATCGATTTGGTACCTGGTGTTGCACCTGTAGCACGAGCACCTTATCGATTGGCTCCTTCCGAAATGAAAGAATTGTCGGAGCAACTGCAAGAACTATCCGACAAGGGCTTTATAAGACCCAGTTCCTCACCTTGGGGAGCTCCGGTCTTGTTTGTCAAAAAGAAGGACGGATCATTCCGGATGTGCATCGACTACCGGGAATTAAATAAACTGACGGTGAAGAATCGTTATCCTCTCCCAAGGATTGATGATTTGTTTGATCAACTACAAGGATCTAGTGTTTATTCGAAGATAGACTTGCGGTCGGGTTATCATCAACTCAGAGTACGAGAAGAGGATATTCCAAAGACGGCATTTAGGACTCGGTATGGTCATTACGAGTTCCAAGTGATGCCATTTGGTTTGACAAATGCACCTGCGGTATTCATGGACCTCATGAACCGAGTGTGCAAACCATACTTGGATAAGTTTGTAATTGTCTTTATCGATGATATACTTATTTATTCAAAGGACAAGAAGGAACATGAAGAACATCTTAAGGCAATTCTAGAACTGCTTAAGAAGGAGGAGTTATATGCTAAGTTTTCAAAATGTGAATTTTGGATACCTAAGGTACAATTTCTCGGTCACGTGATTGACTGTCAAGGCATTCACGTGGATCCTGCCAAGATCGAATCTATTAAAGATTGGGCGTCTCCTAAAACACCAACGGAGATTCGTCAATTTTTAGGTCTTGCTGGATACTACCGAAGATTCATTGAAGGGTTTTCAAAAATCGCTAAGCCGATGACCAAACTTACTCAGAAGAAAGTCGCCTTTGAATGGGGTGACAAGCAGGAAGCAGCTTTTCAGACATTGAAGAATAAGTTATGTAGCGCACCCATCTTAGCTCTCCCTCAAGGAGCTGAGAACTTCATTGTTTATTGTGATGCGTCACATAAAGGATTGGGTGCGGTGTTGATGCAAAATGAGAAGGTGATTGCTTACGCATCACGACAATTGAAGATTCATGAGAAGAATTATACTACTCATGATTTGGAACTTGGTGCAGTGGTGTTTGCTTTGAAGATTTGGAGGCACTACCTGTATGGAACCAAGTGTACGGTGTTCACAGATCATAAGAGTCTACAACACATACTAGACCAAAAGGAGTTGAATATGAGGCAACGTCGTTGGTTAGAGTTGCTCAGTGACTACCATTGTGAGATTCGTTATCACCTGGGGAAGGCAAATGTCGTTACTAATGCTTTGAGCAGGAAAGAGCGAATTAAACCATTAAGAGTCCGAGCTTTAGTAATGACTATTAGTTTGGATCTTCCCTAACAAATCTTAAATGCTCAGACTGAAGCACAGAAACCAGAGAATCTCAAGAATGAAGACGTAGGAGGTATGATCAGGAGGGATATAACAAAGGAAAAGTTGGAACCCCGTGCGGACGGAACCCTATGCTTAAATGGTAGGAGTTGGTTGCCATGTTATGGAGATTTAAGGACCGTGATCATGCACGAGTCTCACAAATCAAAATACTCTGTCCATCCGGGTTCGGACAAAATGTATCAAGACATGAAAAAGCTATATTGGTGGCCCAATATGAAGGCCGACATCGCCACCTATGTTAGCAAATGTTTGACGTATGCTAGAGTCAAAGCTGAACATCAAAGACCATCGGGATTGTTGGTACAACCCAAAATACCTCAATGGAAGTGGGACAATATCACTACGGATTTTGTCACAAAGCTTCCTAAGACACCGCAAGGTCATGACACCATTTGGGTGATTGTTGACCGACTCACTAAGTCTGCAATATTTACGTCAATGAGAGAAACTGACTCCACGGAGAAAATAGCAAGGTTGTACATAAAGGAGGTAGTCGCGAGGCATGGAATACCTGTCTCAATCATCTGTGATCGTGACCCTAGGTTTGCATCACATTTTTGGAGATCACTTCAAAAGGCTTTGGGTACTAGTTTGGATATGAGTACTGCGTACCATCCAGAAACTGATGGACAAAGAGAGAGAACCATCCAAACTCTCGAGGATATTCTACGTGCTTGCGTGATCGACTTTATAAATGGTTGGATTAATCATTTGCCATTAGTTGAGTTTTCATACAACAACAGTTATCACGCTAGCATCAAGGCAGCACCATTCGAGGCAATTTACGGTCGAAAGTGTCGTTCACCTGTTTGTTGGGCCGAGGTCGGAGAAGCTCAACTCACCGGTCCAGATTTAATTCAAGAAACGACCGAGAAGATCATATAGATCAAGCAAAGGATCCAAGCAGCTCGTGACCGATAAAAGAGTTACGCCGACTTAAAGCGTAAGCCGACGGAGTTCCAAGTTGGGGATATGGTTATGCTCAAGGTTTCACCTTGGAAAGGAGTTATGCGTTTTGGCAAACGGGGGAAGTTAAACCCTAGGTATGTTGGACCTTTCAAGGTGTTGTAAAATGTTGGATCCGTTGCTTACAAGCTTGAAATCCCTCAAGAGTTGAGCAGGGTACACATTACATTTCATGTATCAAACTTGAAGAAATGTTATTCCGACGAACCATTAGCCGTTCTGTTGGAAGGACTACATATCGATGATAAACTCCAATTTGTGGAAGAGCCTGTTGAAATTTTGGAACGGGAGATTAAACGATTAAAGCGAAGCCGTATACCACTCGTTAAGGTTCGCTGGAACTAGAGGAGAGGTCTTGAGTTCACATGGGAACGTGAAGATTCATTCAAAAAGAAATACACTCATCTCTTCACAAATCGGGCGTCTTCATCCACTACAACGTCTTAAGCTTTGAGGACAAAGATCTTCTAACGGGTGGAGACTGTAACATCTCGTATTTCCAGGTCATTTACGACTTCATTTACTCTATTATTTATTTTTAGGCTTTTACGCGTTTGCTTTTAATTTCTACTGTTAAGCTAAATCGCGTAAACTAAAAATGATCATTTTACGTAAACGGGCATCAAACAATTAAATGTTTATGTCAAGTAAGTGTTATAAAGTTATTAGGATGATAATTTATAACTTTACACTTTTTAAATTAGTTGGTTACGTCAAACGTTTATATAACGCAATAAAACTAGACTTTTGCATGCATGGCAAACCATAAACCCATTTAGACTTCAACAAATACCCACTAGTACATTTTCAGCAAAGTTTTTATAAAACTTACCCATGTTGTCAACCCATATCCGGTTATACATACATATACACTCTACACTTCAAATTAAATCCAAAAACCTCCACTAAACATAAACTAATGTATCCTTTATCCAACATGTAAGCCCTAAACCCTTAACCATGGGATAACTAAGCAAATTTTGTCTCCCATGCTCCTCTTGTTGCCGGCAAGAATCAAGGGACAAAGAGATGACTAAACCAAGCATGCCAAGCCTAATCACATCAATTCTTACACAAGACATGTTTGTCTTCCAAGCACCATGTCATCTCTTACACCTAGAATTATAAAACTTTAAAATCCATGCCCTATAAACTCAAACAAACTGGCCCCCTTTGATATACTTCCATAATATTGAATTAGTGGTTTATGCTAGAGCTTGTAGTATAAATAGGGACCCAAAAGGTGGAAGTAAATACACACATCACAATTACTAGCAAACAATTCACATTATTCTCTCTTGTTTCCCTTTTGAAACCCACGGTTCACAACTACAACATAAAACAATTCATTTCTTTGATTTCTAAGGTCATACAAGTATACTAGGGTTAGCATATATCATATCTAAGGTCATTCAAAGAGCATTGGAAGCTTGGTTTGGTTTGTGTAAGGGTTTATACAAGTGACGCAAAGCTAGGGTTTGCATTTAGGGTTTTTCGAGCTAGGGATTGACCCACAAGGGTTTAATCCTTTTCAACATTACCTCACACTCATTAAGGTCCAACATAAAACCTTAATCTATTTATCTTTATCATTTCATGCTCTATATAATTTCTATGTTATTAATTACCACATAGGGACATCTTATGAGTTTATAAAATATAAACACGCATGGTTATGGACGAACTACATGTTTCATATGATCATTATGATGATTAAAACATGTTAATATATTTAAAACAAGGATTTACAAACAATGGATAAATATTATGATTATTTATCAATTTATGGGTACTTAGTAAAAAAAATGAAATCTATGTGTAAAACATTTTATTGGACTTGTTATAAAGTAGAGGACTTAATGTATACACAAGATGTGTATTATATAAATTAGAGGACTTGTGATAATTTATATAAGTTATTAATACATAAAAATAAGTTATTTAAAGGTTATTAAAACAGTTCGGAGTTACTGTAGCAAACAGTACCTGGGAGAAAATATTTTATCATTTTATAAAATAGTACATGAAATAAGGAATCCAAACATATAAAGAACTCACGAAACGGATAAATAACGAAGTAGTTATGATTTTTACAAGATTAAACATTAAAAAGTGTTTTTATAAAATAAACTTTATAAAAATTGTATTTACTCGAAACTGATAAAATTAATTTAATAATTTTTTGTGATAGTACATATTATGAGGTTTATAAATATGTAAAGAACTCGCGAAACGGATAAATAACGAAAGAGATATGAGTTTTACAAGATTAAATACAAAAAGTGTTTTTATAAAAGAAAGTTTATAAAAACAAATGGAATAGTAAACTAAACTGATAATCTTATATTTTTATCTAAAAGTACTTATTTTTGGGATTCTAAAAATGTAAGAAACTTGAAAAACCAATGGATAATGAAATTGTTATAACTTTTTCATGTTTAATGTAATAAAATAAACAAAAGTAACTTTATAAAAGTAGTTTTATAAAAAACACGTAATGTTCACTGTTAGTGAGCTGATGGGAATTATTTTTGTTGGATAAAGCTTTTAATTACGAAGACGTGGGCGAAAGAATCACTAAAAACTAAATTAAAACGAATGAGATATGATTTTTATACGATTTCAACAATTAATATTTATAAAAAAACATTTTTATAAATATATACACATTGTTACTGTTCACAACAGTAAAAATACACATAATAAATGTAATGGTTGATTAGATTTTTCAAATACGAAACCATACATATAAAGAACGTATTAAACGGAGGTAAAACGAATAAATTACGACATTCTTAATATTACAACAATTAATTATATAAAAGTAGTTTTTATATTATTATATTAAATTGATTAATGTTTACTGGTTCATCGTAAAACTTAATTTTTACAATTATGATATTTTAATTATATCATTCAAATACGAACCACGGATATAAAGATTTGCAAACGGAATTGAAACGAAAAAGATATTAAGGTTTTTAACACCTTACCACTATTTTTTTCTTGTGCACTATTTTTGTGTTATCATTTAAACTAAATTATATAATGTTATTATATAATTATCTAAAGGTGATAAAACAATTACTTTTCATAAACGAATAATTGTTGGACAATTTTAACATTTTCACAATACGGATTCATGAACATTTATTTTAACTAATGCAACATCCAATTTGCTTAAATTTATAATTAACAAACCCTTTTAGGAGGTGATGTACTATTTAGAATTATGTATGCATTGTTATTCAAAGTGCATAGTATTAGCATTCATATGACCTATGTTTAATTAGGTTGATTCGGACTTTGCTTGTCGATTTCATCACTTGATTTATTTCATACACTTCTTTTGTTTAGGTGAGTCATAGGACCCATGTTTTACTTTATCAATGATTTTCAACTTTTGGGGTGAGAACATGCTCTTTGTTTTAACAAATTGGACGTATGTGAATAATGTTATTAATGATACGTGGTTGCCTAATGTAGCGATAACCATACTGAGCACCATTATAATGAATGTCTATTACTTTTGTGTAGAAGCGCGAATGTTATTAAATAGATCTATTTGGGTTGACATCACCATCCCGGCGTGAGTTGCTTCGACTGTGTCACGAATTGAAACAACGGATGTATACCATTCGGATTCGGAATGTGCGGGTTAGAACATCAACAGGGCAATTTGCGTAGGCTTATTTTATATTGCAATTTACATGTCGAGCTTCGGAGTGTCATGAGCTTAGGGAAACGTAATTACATTTGTGATGTTTGCATACGTTGCATTATCATACATTTGAAAATCTTACGGTCCTACATTACATTTACATAAACCTATGAATTCACCAACTTTATGTTGACGTTTTTAAGCATGTTTTTCTTAGGTCAATGAGGCACGAGATGCTAAGGATACATTGGGATAGTCTTTTGGGTGTCATGCATTAAAGATTTGGAGTCATTACATGTTGGGATACTGTTATGATCTAAAATCTTTGTTATCAAGTGTGGAACAATTTAAGCCGTTGTGCCTTGTATTAAACAATTTCAATAAATCCAACGTATCGTATTTTAAACAACTCTTTTAGAGGTCGTTCTCATATCTTGTGCTATTGATCTATAATGTAATGCTCCCGGATACTCATATTCCGCTGCGACCCAATTTGGGGGTGTTACACCAATAATTAATTAAATGTAGGAGCCTTTTGGTTTTCACCAGGATTGTCCTTTTGAAAAATTTCTTGATTAAGTTGAGTTGCTAATTCCAAATAAATGCAATTCTTTTCTAGTGTTGAATAAATTTTGACAAGTTTATTGTTAACATCTTTTTCAATAAAATCTTTCTTTTTGAGAAGCTCAGTCTCAAGATCTAAACACTTATTACATTCAACCACACATGAAGTAGACATATCAAGAATATCAACAGAATTCACAACAATATGCATAATTTCTTGAGACATGATTTGGTTTAAGAGTTGATCATTATCAATACGAAGTTGTTTGATTTGAATTTCAAGATCGTTTTTGTCTACAGAACACCGATCAACAGCAGCTTCCATTTGGTTAAAAATATTTTGAACTTTAGTAATTTCATCTAGAAGAGTTTTATCAAACGCATTAAATGTGTCTTTTAAAACTTAGTAAGTTCAAAACCCCACGCACGTGCTGTTATAGCATCAGATGGCATTCTCTTTTTCACCACCTTGTCAAAGCTAGCAAAATGATATTTTATTTTTTTAAGACTTTCATTTACCAAACTTGCCTTAGGAAGTTCACTAGGAGCTTCAATTCTAACAGGTGTATGTGACTTAACAAGTGTTTCAGAAATAGATGAATGTTTTAACCAGAAAGCTTGTTCTGTTGACAATTCTTTTTGCGTAACAAAACGTTTACCAAAATCTTCTTTTATGTTATTCAACTTTGAATAATTAATTAGAAAAATATTAATTTTCTGCTTTATGGAAATTGGGTCATTTTGTTTATTAAGCATCTTTGATCGACTCTCTTCTTCCAAAATCAATGTCTCTTCATCATCAGTCACAGAAATCACATCATGTTCTTTAGCAATAACACTACCATCATATAATGTTGGTTTAATCCGCTGAGCTTTTTTAAGATGGAACGGATTTTAATAACCAAGAGCTTGTTAATGAGTGTCATCGTAAAAAACTTGTGGTTTCGTTAGCATATGCATTGCTTGCATAGATCGATACAACTTACAAATAATGTTTTCCAGTTCTTTATTTTGTTTTTCCAAAATAATTTCCTTGTCAATGTATTTAGATTCTTTTTCTTTAGATTCTGTTTTGAGAACATTTAATGTTGTTGATAAAGATTCTTTTTCTTTGTCATTATTAGAAAGAGTTTCTTTAAGTGTATCGATCTCCTGCTGAAAAGCCGCAAGCTTTGCATTTCTATTCCGAATTAGGTCATCCATTTGAGAATCTATTAATTTTTCACGTTTGTTCAAATCTACATTTTGTCTTTGTTCGAAAATGGCGACACGTTCTTTGTATCTCTCAAGCTCAGCGGTTAAGGATTCATTTACCATTTTATTTGTCTGATTTTCCTTATCTAAATTAGCTACATGATTAGTCATTTGTTCAACCAAAGATAGAACCAATAAATCATTAGGTGTAGAAGAATTAGTATCCTTAATACCCATATCTTGTCATTCTTGAAGATATTGAGAGTAAGGAATGATATTACTATCACTGTTTATCTCATTATCTGGAAAATCGACAATATGTGTTTGTTCAGAATACATCATCTCTTGCACATCCTGATTAAACATATCATTCGGATAAGTATCAGAGTATGGTACCTCAGAGAGGACATCTGATTCACAACTTGAAAGATTTTCCATCAGAATCGCTTTAGCCGAGGATATATCATCACAATCCGAGTCATAGGCATCCAAATCTTCAGTCTAAAAAGCTGAATTTTGAGGCATTGTCTGCTGAGCAACTTGAGCCTCTTCTATTCCAGGGTCTGCTATGAATGCAAGTTGCTCTTCATCCAATATCTGACCAGCTTCTTGTGCTTCGACTAGCATCGACTTCTCCTTAAACCATGCAGAACTTATTGGCCTTTTTGGCTGAGTGCACTGTCTCGCCATGTGCCCTTCCCTTTGACAGTTATAACACTTCAAAACTCTTGGTTGAATAGGTACATAATTTTCCCTTGAGGTTGTAGCAATTCCTTTGTTTTCAGTTTCAGCAAAACTCTGAGTTTGTCTTCCTTGAATTTGTTGAACTGTGACTATTCCATCTTGAATGGTAGCCTGATTTCTGGGATTGGAAGACATTTTGAGTTGATTGTTTGAAGGTGGAAACCTTGATGCCACAGCAGATAGGAATGCCATTGCTTTGTTAATGCAGTCAATTGGATCTTCTCCTTACTGAAATGTAGGAACAGCAAGACCAGAGTCCAATTGAGGAAATTCAGCTTGAGATTGTTGTGTCACCAAAGGAGATACAAATGGCTGTAGAGAAACTCATTGTTGTATTGGATTGACTGAAGTATGATGTTGTTGATGATGAATAGGTACTACATAAACTAGTGTGAATTGTTGAGGGGGTGGATGCATTGTAGGAACTGAATGTTGTAGAGACTGAGAGGGATTGTATAGAGTTTGAGAATTAGCTACCAATGCAAGATGATCTGGATATCTTTCACGCATGACATGTACTTCCTGGGCATGTCATTCATGTTGACTGAGGTATGCATACAACTGATCATAGTTGGTGGTATACAAACTCTTTGCTAACTTTACATCAGTGACAAACTTGCTCCATTCCGGTGAAAGAGCATTCAGAAACTTGGTATTGACGTAAACTTGCGGCATTTCCATCCTAATAGTATGCATGTCATTGATCAGTTGAGAGAATCTCCAGTAATACTCATACATTGTTTCACCCTGAACGGAAGCAAACTTATCGAACAAGTTGTACAATTTGCATTCACATTCTTGATATGATAGTTTAGTGCCTTTCATTAGTAGCTTGAGTTTATCCCAAATATCTTTAGCCGCCTCTTGATGGTTTACAAGTGCATACACATCTGGTGGAAGACCGTAAAGAATGATATTAGTTGCTTGAACATCACAGTCATCTTGAAGTTGTTGTGCTTCAGTGAGTTTAGAATATTTCTTAAGTCTAGTCTGCCCATCTTCTCCTACAACCGTTAGAGAGACAAGTGGACCTTCATCAATTGAATCAAGCATCATCCTACCATGTTTCTTCCCTTTGATGAATAGACATATACGACTTGCCTATGAATCGTACATTGATTTCTCAAGCATTGGAGGACGGTTCTCAGCTCCAGCGATAATTATATGTTATGCTAAAGTAGTCATTGTAAAGTGAAATGATTAAAGATTGATCGAACAGTGATAAAGGATGATTGTGTTAAGGAATGTTATTGTCAGTAATAAAGATTGATATTCGATGGGATTTTCCAAATCTTCACTAAAACCGAGAAATCCAATTATTTCACAAGATTTTACAAAGTAAGACAAACCGTAAAAAATAAAATCTTGTTGTGATTAATGTAATGTTTCTCAAGAAATATGACACTGTAATGTTTCTTAAGGAATATGTCACTGTAATGTTTCTCAAGGAATATGTCACTGTAATGTTTCTCAAGGAATATGTCACTGTAATGTTTCTCATGGAATATGACAATGTAAAGTTTTGCTTGGTTTATGAAAATTAGGCAGAGTTTCGTTTTGCATAATTACGTATTTCGCTTGAACTAACAACCTGTCATAAATCACATGAAGACATAAATCGCATACATATTTCGCTTGACATGTTTCGCATGACCTAAGAAAAATTAAGTAGAGCTTCGTTTCTAAGAAATGACATAAATAGCTTGAACTTTAACCTGTCATGAATCGCATGAGAACATATTTTTGCATACATGTTTCGCTTGCATACATATTTCGCTAGATTCAAAACATGTTTCGCTAGCTTCATAACATGTTTCGCATGCTTCAACAAAAACATACCTTTTCAACAAAAACATACCCTTTTTGACGTTTTACCTTGATTTTTCTTGCACAACTAGTTATATTAGACCTAGATCTTTCTTAAAAGAATAAACTTTAACACTTTTAAACATAAAAATCCTGGTTTGATTTTTTCATGAGAACGAGACCAAAAAGACAAAAAATACGATCTAAACAAGATATAAACGCAAACAAACTCACGATATCACCCTATGGAGACTAATACCAATTGTAGAAGAATCAAATCACTTAACAAATAAGCATAAGAAAGTCTAGAGAGATAAAGGGAGGGTTGTAACATTTTAGAGAGAGAAAGAAAAGGAACTTGTATTATGTGAAATGAAACAACCAACCCTCTCCAAGGTGTGGAGAGGGGTATTTATACCTAGCCTATGGCCGGTCAACATAAGGGAGTCTTATATTGACCCGGTTAGCTTGGTAAGTTTCCAAATATTACGCTATGAGCTATTCTATGATATTGGAAGTGACCGTGTCTTTTCTTGATTTCTAATAGTTATGGACATCTGGTTCAAGGGAATATAACTATCAAAAGGGTTTATTACGTTGAAGGGCTGAATCAAAATTTATTCTTCGTTGGTCAATCCTGTGATGCAGATTTGGAAGTTTCTTTTCGGAAGTCTACATTGTTACATCTGTGATTTGAAGGGAAATCATCTACTCACAGGTTCTCGTGGCACGGATCTATATTTCATCACTCTTGAAGACACATTGTTAGGATCATAAAAGTGTCGATTATGATACTTTAAGTGGTTTTATTTATTTTTAGTGCTTAGTCTTTGTTTTACATAGTAGAAAGTAGTTTGTAATAAGGTTTAATATGCTAAAAGAAGAAAATAGTATATTTACCAAAGACTAGGGACTAAATAGCAAAATTAGGAAAATAAAGGAAGGGGAGCTAACCTTTCTCTCTATAAATAGCTACCTAATCATCATTAGGTGGTTAACGCCTGTAACAAACTCTTTTCCCTCCCTTTTCTCTTTTGTTTTAAAATTTGGAAATTGTGAAAATACTTACCTTCCTCTCTCAACTCTCTCTATTCTATATCGTTTAATATCGTGTGATTCAAGCTAAATCGAGACCTAACAAGTGGTATTATACGCCATTAGAGATTAAGAGTGTTCGTATTTGTGATTGAGATCGTATCCGAGAATGACGTGACTCATATTCGGTGGGTTTTGGTACTTTCGAGAGTTATTTGAGCTTCTTGAGCATTTTCGACATTCTATATCATGTTTCACTCATTTTTGACATCAAAAATGGACAAGACGTGATTGTTTTTATTAGTGTGAGTAAATTTGGAAGTGTTCATCACCTTATTCTCAAATTTGGAAGTGTTCTACGATGATTCATAGGAGTTTATTGTAGTTTACTCATTTTCAAAAGTTATCTTGTTATTAGATCGAGTTGTAATAGTCATACGTGTTTTCGGTTTTATCAAAAAACGTATTTTAGGTGTTTTTATCATTCTCGGAACTTGTTTCCAAAATTGTAATAGATACACATGTTTTTGGTTTCATCGAAAATTGTATATTAGGAATTTGCTTCATTCTCGGAAATAAGCATAATTGTTGTAATAGATGCACAAGTTCACAGTTTTATCGTGAATTGTGTTAGGAACAATTAAATTCGGAATCACACCATGTTTTTTCTCAATTTTGGTTTTATCGAAATTGGGGTAAACGTTAAAAAGGATTATTTTTGACACTCTAAAACGGATTTGAGAATTGTTGTCATTTTAATTCAAAGTGTGAAAATTACATTTTCGGTTTCATCGAATTTGTAACCTTCATTTTCAGAAACATCTTAAATGGTTCATTGTTTAAAGATTTCTAACTATATATATAATAAAAATATTAAAAATATATAATAGGATAATATCAATAAAGTCAATGAAATCTAGAAGTAGTATATGATATTCCCGGGTCGTTTATCCCCAACGAGGCATGCAATGGAAAGTCAAAAGTCGATTTGACATTTGATGTTTGAATAACAAATATTTGATTGGGATTTCTAAATCTACAGGAAAAAGCAATTAAAAGGCAAGCTAAACTAAAAACTAAAGCAATTACGAAATAAAAAACGTGAACGGGACGTAAAAACGCGACTTAAAAACCTAAATTATCAAAATTTAATCCTAAATTGATTTTTTAACTTTTCCTAATCTTAAATGACTAAATTATAAGAAAAATTAAAGAAAATCCTAAAACGAGAGCTTTTAAAGTTAAAGAACAAAGAAAACGAGAACGGGATTCAAATCCCGTTCTTTAAAAAACCAAACTCTAGAATTTTAACCCTACGAGGGCAAATCTAATTTTCCTAAGTCCTATTTGATAAAAGTAAATTTAAAAAAAATAATTATATTTTTTAACTTTTTTATAATTTTTTATGAATTAAAAACGATTTTGATCTAAATTAAATATAAAAATACTAAACGAATTATAAAAAATCTAAAAAAATTACAAAAAGTAGCTTGAGTAGTGCTGGATCTAAGAAAAATAAAATGGGTAACACAGCTTATCAAATAAGCTAAAACAGCTTAAATACAAAACTACTTGGGACTATAACGAAAAAGTCCCAAGGGCGCAACGATAGAGTGTGTGTTATAAGAGGGTTGAGGGTGTTGAGGTCCAGGGTTCGAGCCCTGCTCACCTTGGACTTCCACCTTCCCCTTTTTGTCGTTTTTTTTAACTTTTTAAATAAGCAAAAAATAAGCAACTTTTGTGAAAATAAAAATTTTAAAACTTAGAAATAAGCTCAAAAAGCTTGGCAGAATGCTAAACTAAGCTATGAGTTAAAATGGCTAAACTGTTTGTATTTTTTAAACTAAATAAGCATTTGAAAAAACAATTAAGCTAAAAACAGATGATAAGCTATATTTAATAAGCACTAAGGAACAAAATTAAGCTAAGAAAATAAGCTAAACTAATGCTGAAATGATAGAAATACTTAAAGGATATAAAACTAAAAAATTTAAACTAGAAGAACCAATAAGCTCTAATAAGCTCCAACCTAAGTCTAATAAGCTAACAGGGATTTAAACTAACCTAATATGCAAGAATAAGCACAAAAAAGCAAATAAGTTATAAGCTAAAAATGCATACCAAACAGCCTAGGGAAAACTTTTGGGCTTATTTTTCAACCCTAAGATGGAACCTTATGGCTACACAGCTTATATGTACTTAAAGCTTGTCCTAAGGTCTTCTAAAATCAGCAAAGAAAAATGGTTTGAAATTTAAATAAGCTATGAAAAAGGCACTTGAAAAGGGCTGGTTACAAGGAGTGCACTTTTTTTGGTTTTCTTAAAAAGACAATTTGGCATTTTGCAGCTTCAAAATAAGCTAGTATAAGAAGTTTAAAACATAAAGTAAGCTTAAACAGATGAAGATTACAACTCAAACACACATTAAAGCTGAATTTGAATAAATGAAATAAAGAAATAAGCTGTAAAAAGACTTATGAAATATGACAGTGTACTTTATTTTTTTTCTTTTGAACTTTTTGACACAAACTGAAAATAACAGCTAGGACTCAAAACATTTGCATCCTGATGCATTAGAAACCAAGTTTGATATTAAAAACTATACCTCAAATGCACTTTAAATAAAATTGACAGATAAGCTTTTTTAGCAAACTATAAACCTAGCAGACTTAACTATTTGATTCAAATTACATTAAAACTTTAACAAACTAACTTAAAGCTTATAAAAACTATCACTTAGGACTAATAAGAGCTTATGAAATTCAGTTGGTGACCCAAAAAAAGGTTTAACCCCTCATTTGACCCATTTTGGGTCTTACCCCAAACACCCCTTAAAAATCAAAATTTGCAATTTAAAGCTAAAACAGACTAAGATAACCTATGGAACCACAAACCAGATTAAGAACTAAGTTAAATAAGCACAATTAAGTAATTAAGACACAGAAAACAACAATTAAAATAAGCAAACAATGATAGCAGTTTAAGACTAAAAATGAGCAGTTTGACATCAAAATTCAACCAAAAGACTTTTAAGCATGCAAATGAATTCAAATGGCAATTACTAGACTAAATAAGCACAATTTACACACAATAAGCAACATAATAAGCAAAGACAATAAGCTAACAGTAAATAAGCTAAAAATTGGAAAATGGAACTTACTTCATTCCTTGCTCTAAACAGGGATTAAAGGTGCTCAAATGAGCTTAATCTACTAGCTCAGCTTATAAATAAGCTGTCAACACCAATAAGCACTTCCATTATTTTCTTATCATCCAAAAGCTCAAAATTTCCAATTTTCTTTTAATGAAACAGTAACTTCACAAAACCTTTTGAAAGGGTTTTGAAAGAGTTAAAACAGATCTTATAAGCTTATAAAAGCTTATAGAAGTAACTTGTGAACAATATTAAAGAACTTAAGAACAAATTTGCATAAAACTTCAAACTTTTAACTTTTCATAAACTTAAAAAGATTACAAGAACTTAAATGTAAAAGACAAAATTTTAAATGACATAAACATAAAAACTTTAAAAGTAAATTTAAACTAAAGCTACACTACTCCTAAAATTACACTCCTTTTTTACTGTGTGAAAACACACATACTTATATAGACGTCCTTAGAGTTCTTGGCCATTTTAGTTGTGTTACTTGTGTGAGAGCATTCCACCTTCAATCCTAGCCCTCAAATAATCTTGGTCACCAAGTCAATTCATCATAGCCATTGATTATGTCTTCAAATCATCATCCAATCAAATGATATGGGATTGCCAACGTGGATGTGACCCAATGTGGGGGTGGGGTTTGGTTGGGTTTTGTGATTTGTCGGGTTGCAGGCCAAAGGAAAGTGACACATGAACAGTGTCAATGGTGGAAAAAATGTGTCTTTGATATCTGGTTGAAAGTTTGGGGGAGTTGACAGAAATGTCCCTTGATCTTGTGTTGTGGTTTTGCAACCATAGTCCCTGTGGTGATATAATTTTGAGGGATTGGCAGTTTCAGCCCTTGAGGTATATATGTGTGTTTGCAAATGTAGTCCCTGAACTAATGACTGTTAAGGTTTAAAGGGTGTTATAGGCTAACAGGTAGTTAAGTTGTTTGGGCCTCAGTTAAGTATTTAGTTGGCAGATTTATTTTATAAGCCCAAATTTGATAAAGGCTTATATAAGTCTTGGTCTTGATGGCTTATTGGGCCGACTTGGCCTAAAAAACAAAAAAAAAAAAAATAAAAAGTTCGGGTTATGGCCCGATAAGTTTTCTTCGGTTTCGGCTTCGGTTTGACTTTGACTTTGTCGGGGTTGACTTTTCGGTTGACTTTTGACTTTGGTTGACTTTACTTTATTCCACGCTTCTTTCATTTCTCGTGCTTGGTTTTTGTCGGTTTTTGGCATCGTTTATGTCCTTTCTAGATAACCGTTTCCTGCACAATATAAGTGAAAACATACACATACAATGTATTTTTGGTATCTTTTTGGTCATTTAAGTCCGGTTTTAATGGAAAATGGTATGTGTATTTTGGCATATACCAAAATCCCCCATACTAAACTATTGTCGTGTCCTCACGCAATGCTATAAGTAAACACTTTAGAAAACCAAGAATCTCAATCCCCCTCGACTAATTACCTCAAAAAGTAGCTAAGTGTTCATCGAGGGGAATTAAAGAATCAAGAGTTAGAAAATGCCCCATTTTGACCATTTTTAAATATTAACACTTATTCACACACATATTTTTGTATTTTTCCTTTTCCTTATTTTTTTGTATTTTTCTTTTTAAGCAACTAACTAACACGTTTGACTTTTGTTATTTTATAACTTTTAGGGATCATAGAACAAGAAACATTTCAATCCTAAAATGTCCCAAAAAGGATAAATTCATCGTTCCCGACTTTTCACTTATTCATGTAATTATGTGGTTTAATTGATGTAATTATCCCCCCCCCCCTAAAACCAAGCTTAAAATGAAATCACCGTTAAATATAAGTTACGATGCTAACACTACTCATATTTGTAACATGTAAACTTTTCACTCCCGACAATTATTATATATTAGGTGAATGTGCCATTTCGAATTTCAATCATGGATCAACGTTTTGCAAAATTTATATGCTTCACGTTCCACCGCGAGAAAAATTGAGTTATTGAAGCGGATCATCCCATGTAGCGACTTTTCGTCTCGGCACATCCTAACCTTGCGGCTAAGTGACCAGGCTTTTGACACCCCATAGAGACTAGTATCGGGACTCACGGACCTTCGGTTTCAAAAACTCTTAGGTTTCCCGTTTATACATAGCTTATTTAGAAAAACCTCAAGCTAAAATGGAATAGTCTTAGTTCAAAAGCATATTTAAATTTAAGAAAAAGAGATTTTCCCTATATTTATTAAATCACATATATCACACTTAACATTAATATAACCATGATACAATGTAAATCCTCGACCTTTTTGAAGGCTGCAACATCGGTTGTGAGCCGGCAAGATGCAGCAAACTTTTATCAGTCTCGGATTTTTATTCTTACTATGGGTTTTTCTTTAGAAGGCTGTAACATCGGTTGTGAGCTGGCAAGATACAGCAAACTTTTATCAGCCCACAGTTTATATTTATTATATTTTTTCATTTTTCATTCAATTTTTTTTTATATAGAGAAGACTTCCTTTTGAAAAATTCAAGTATAAATTTGAACTAAGGCTAAAATTTTTGCTATATACTACATAAAAATTATTGATTTAAGTTTAATCTCCAAAAATAGTACGTATATTAATCAGGTTAAGAGCTTATGGGAGAAAAAGCCACAAACTACACACATGAGCTTGTAAGATTTCCAAATAATCATTGTTTAGCATCTAACTCATACTTAACTCTATCATTTTTTGTTCTTCGCGAGTTTCGCGAACGCTTAGTCTAAACGTTAAGGAACAAGCTAGAGCTCAACACGCTCGATCGGGTCAAAATTTATTCTTATTCTACCCAGCAGGAAAGTCAAAATTGTGACAAAACACTTATTTTATTTTTTTTAATTTTTTTTTAAAAATTTTAGTGGTAAAAACAGGATTACGCGAAAACAACGGCTGCAGGCACAATCAAATCGAAGATCCCCCATACTATAATTAAACATTGTCCTCAATGTTTTAAGAAGCGTTTCTACGTCATAATAAAGCCGTTTATGAATTATGCTAAAGATAAACGTTAGTCGATTAGATTAGGATATTGGATTTCCCTAATGAAGTTGAAGATTTGAACCTCGAGTGAACGAAGGACAAAACCACGAGCACGAGAGGCTTCAAAATCTGGGCAATCCTGGACATACATCATAAAACACAAAACACGGATAATGGAAGAGGCGAGCCTCATCATAACACACAACACTTATTAGCAAATAGAAAGAAGATAGAATGGATAAGCATGGGTTGCCACCCACGAAGCGCTTAGTTTTGTTAACCGAGTCTTAAGCCTGACTAGACCCCGAATTCATTGGTCCATGGGGGAGCAAGTGGAAGATAAAATCTCCATCAGACTTTCATTCAAGTGGTTTGGATAAACATTGAATTTCATGAAAGCTCCACTCCAATGAGATATACCCGGCATAAAAGAATGATAAATGGAGATGCCGAAGTCAAAAATGGTATCTTCATTTCCGATGGAGAGAAGATATGGAGGAGAAACGGGATATGTGAGAAAAGGAAGAAAGATCCATACAATATAAGCGAAGAGAGAATCACTAAAAAGTATGAAATCCAGATCCAGGTCAGGTGAAGGGTGGGATGGGTGGGCAAAACATTAGGCACATGAACTCTTGGTTCTCTTGTTGGATTATCAAAAATAACTTCCACCACATCCATAGTGAAATCCCCCGAATCAGGTTCACTGTCATGGAAGAATGCTTCATAATCTGGAAGAGATAAATCCAAATAAGAAGTGGGATTGCCACTACTTTTCTTTTCCAGATTAAAGCAGAAAGTTTCAGATTCGGGTAAAGAATTATCAAAGGTGTTAGTCTCCTCCAAGAAAAAGTTAAGAGATGTGGAGGAAGACTTGGTCACACAATCGAAAGATGGAATAGGATTATCTTTTAATGCTTCAATCTTAGCAATAAGAAGATTGACATTCAACAATTTTTCACAAAGAATATCGTCTTTGATTGTTAGAAGAATATCAGTATCAATCCCTCTAACTTCCGGGATAACAATCTCCACCACCTCTAAGCTGACGAGCTCAGAATCAAGAGGGATTCCTCACATACTTGATGTCGTCAATAGAGAAAGAATCGTCATCAATCGAAGTGGAATCATCGTTAGAATCGGAGAATTAAATTGATCTTTTGAAATGTCAAGAGGTAGAGAATTGTCACAAAAAGGCACATCACACATATTATCGGGAATACCCTCGGACTCACTTAGGATTTAGACAAGGTTCTCGACACTAGACTTTATTACTTCGTCCGATTCTGTTGCCGGAATAGTGTCAAGATGCTCATCCTACATTATGAGAGAGTCAACGGGCTCCTCGGTTGATAAGACGGGTATGATTGCAACACACGGAGGAAGTCCGGAAATAATAATATCTCTCAAAGGAATAGAACTTTCCTCGTCATCTTCATCATCGTAGCAAATGGGAATCTTCCAATATCGAGTTTTAGCCGCTTGCTCTTCCGCAATTCACTTTTCTTCATCCTTCTTTCGCAAGTATTGACCAACCATATCACATATGGATGTCATTTTCTCCATAAGTTCATTTTGAGAATTGAGAAGATCATTTTGAGCATTGAAGTAAAAATGTGATTGAACGGTATAATGCGGGGGTTGAAATTGGTCAAAACCAAAAGAATTAGAATCATAGCACGGATTAGGTTCGTAATATTTGATTCATCGGTGACATTGAAAAGTCTCATGAGGACCCCCACAATTTTCACAACAAAGGTATTGTTGTTGAAAACTTTGAAAATTTTGTGGGAAATTAAAGTCTTGATTGTAACACGGTTCTGGATTATAGATAAACGGAACTTGAGGTGAACAATCATAACCATAATAAGCATTGTTCCCACAAAACTCATAAGAATACGTCAGGGGTTGTGGAGGTGGGTTAAACACGTTAGGAGAATCATTAATAATATCGAGTTGGAATCATAAGTGAATGAATTTCCATCTCCAGAATAGCATGTCGATCAAAATTGCAAAGTTTATATGGACTCATCATGTTATTGATTGTTTGCCAGGTTCCGGGTTAGGAGATAATCGGAACTTTCGGCGGACAATTATAGCCATAATGAGCACCATTCCCACAAGACTCACAAGTACAATGTTGACAAAAGATACCATCTAACAAATCACCACACCCGTAACAACAATGATGGTCGATTAGTGGAGGACTTTGTGAAACATTTTCGGAAATATTTGGAGAATCATTTAAAGAATTCGGATTCAGATTATTTCCATATCTTGAAGCACAAATCAAACAAAGTCCTTTGCTAAGACCACTTCCACACCTCATGGAAGTACATTGTTGACAAAATTCACCCTCTTCTAACACATCTTTACAATGAAAGCAATGACGTTGGTTGGACGAAATCGTGTGAGGATGTGGTGGTGAGTCGGGAGCTTTATTAGAATCATGAACAATTTTGCCAACGGAACTCATATTCGAACAACATTCTTTATTATATAAAGATCCACAAGACAAACACTCTTTAATCGTGTAAATAGGATTCAAACGATAATCGAGTGACGCTATAAGAATTAAACAATATAGAGGGATAAGAAGAAGAATTAAATGGCAAAGAGGTTAAAGGAGATTATTTTTGGTTTTTCGAGTTTTTTTTAAACAATTCATTTTATTAAAGGACAAAATTAGATAAGACAACTTAAACCAATTAATCAACAATCTTCACGGTAGCTCTTTAAAAGAAAAACGCACAAAGGAGCGGAGGAGCGGGAAAGCGCGAAGCCATTAAAATCTTTATCCTTTAGGGTCGTAGTTCCTCGGAACAACCCTCCTTATACCCCTCTTGTAGTTTGTTAATCAATTAAAGGTGAGCCGTACGTCACAAGTGACACAAAAGGCAAGTTTTGAATCTTTTGTTAGGAACTTATTATGATAATGCTTTAGTTGAAAGCATTATATTGATGATGAATTGTTTATCTTTATTAAAGACAATGATTTTATATTTTTGATTTTTCTTGTTTATATATATATATATAATAATAAAAAGAAATGAAAAATATTTTTGTATTTTTATATTTTTATATTTTTATAAAGAAAATAACTTCACAAGGAAGGATCTTCAAAGCACTAATTGTCAAACGTTGAAACGACAATCGCTTACACTCCTCCCCGGCAACGGCGCCAAAAATTGGTTTAAAGATTTATTACTATATATATAATAAAAATATTATAAATATATAATAGGAAAATATCAATAAAGTCAATGAAATCTGGAATTAGTATATGATATTCCCGGGTCGTTTATCCCCAACGAGCGCCAATGAGAAATCGAAGTCGGTACTGTACATTTGATGTTTGAATAACAAATATTTGATTCGGATTTCTAAATCTACAGGAAAAAGCAATTAAATGGCAAGCTAACTAAAACACAAGCAATAGAAATTAAAAAACGTGAACGGACTAAAAACCGATTAAAAACCTAAATTATCAAAAATTAATCCTAAAATGATTTTTTAACTTTTCCTAATCTTAAATGACTAAATTATAAGAAAAATTAAAGAAAATCCTAAAACGAGAGCTTTTAAAGTTAAAGAACAAAAAAAACGAGAACGGGATTCAAATCCTGTTATTTAAAAAACCAAACTCTAGAATTTTAACCCTACGAGGGCAAATCTAAAAATTCTATGTCTAATTTTGTTAAAAAAAGAATAATATTTTTGACTATTAAAAATTTATTTATGAATTAAAACGTATTTGATCTATATTAAATATAAAAAATACTAAACATTAGTAACAAAATCTAAAAAAAAATTACAAAAAGTGCAGAGTAGTGCTGGATCTAAGAAAAATAAAATGGGTAACACAGCTTATCAAATAAGCTGTTAAATAAGCTAAAACAACTTATAAGCTAAATGGGCTAAAAAGCCCTTAAATACAAAACCACTTGGGACTATAACGAAAAAGTCCCAAGGGCGCAGCAGTAGAGTGTGTGTTATAAGAGGGTTGAGGGTGTTGAGGTCCAGGGTTCGAGCCCTGCTCACCTTGGACTTTCACCTTCCCCTTTTTGCCCTTTTTTTAACTTTTTAAATAAGCAAAAAATAAGCAACTTTTGCGAAAACAAAATTTTTAAAGCTTAGAAATAAGCTCAAAAAGCTTGGCAGAATGCTAAACTAAGCTATAAGTTAAAATGGCTAAACTGTTTGTATTTTTTAAACTAAATAAGCATTTGAAAAAACAATTAAACTTAAAACAGATGATAAGCTATATTTAATAAGCACTAAGGAACAAAATTAAGCTAAGAAAATAAGCTAAACTAATGCTGAAATGACAAAAATACTTAAAGGCTATAAAACTAAAAAATTTAAACTAGAAGAACCAATAAACTCTAATAAGCTCCAACGTAAGTCTAATAAGCTAACAAGGATTTAAACTAACCTAATAAGCAAGAATAAGCACAAAAAAGGCAAATAAGCTATAAGCTAAAAATGCATACCAAACAGCCTAAGGACAACTTTTGGGCTTATTTTTAAGCCCTAAGATGGAACCTTATGGTACGTACTTAAAGCTTGTCCTAAGGTCTTCTAACATCAGCAAAGAAAAAATGGTTTGAAATTCAAATAAGCTATGAAAAATGCACTTGAAAAGGGCTGGTTACAAGGAGTGCACTTTTTTGGTTTTCTTAAAAAGACAATTTGGCATTTTGCAGCTTCAAAATAAGCTAGTATAAGAAGTTTAAAACATAAAATAAGCTTAAACAGATGAAGATTACAACTCAAACACACATTAAAGCTGAATTTGAATAAATGAAATAAAGAAATAAGCTGTAAAAAGACTTATGAAATATGACAGTGTACTCTATTTTTTTTCTTTTAAACGTTTTAACACAAACTGAAAATAACAGCTAGGACTCAAAACATTTGCATCCTGATGCATTAGAAACCAAGTTTGATATTAAAAACTATACCTCAAATGCACTTTAAATAAAATTAACAGATAAGCTTTTTTAGCAAACTATAAACCTAGCAGACTTAACTATTTGATTCAAATTACATTAAAACTTTAACAAACTAACTTAAAGCTTATAAAAACTATCACTTAGGACTAATAAGAGCTTATGAAATTCAGTTGGTGACCAAAAAAAAGGTTTAACCCCTCATTTGACCCATTTTGGGTCTTACCCCAAACACCCCTTAAAAATTAAAATTTGCAATTTAAAGCTACAACAGACTACGATAACCTATGGAACCACAAACCAGATTATGAACTAAGTTAAATAAGCACAATTAAGTAATTAAGACACAGAAAACAGCAATTAAAATAAGCAAACAATGATAGCAGTTTAATAAAAAAATGGAGCAGTTTGACATCAAAATTCAACCAAAAGACTTTTAAGCATGCAAATGAATTCAAATGGCAATTACAAGACTAAATAAGCAAAATTTACACACAATAAGCAACATAATAAGCAAATACAATAAGCTAATAGTAAATAAGCTGAAAATTGGAAAATGGAACTTACTTGATCCCTTGCTCTAAACAGGGATTAAAGGTGCTCAAATTACTTATCTCTAGCGCCAGCTTATAATAAGCAGATCAACACCAATAAGCACTTCCATTATTTGCTTATCATCCAAAAGCTCAAAATTTCCAATTTTCTTTTAATGGAACAGTAACTTCACAAAACCTTTTGAAAGGGCTTTGAAAGAGTTAAACAGATCTTATAAGCTTATAAAAGCTTATAGAAGTAACTTGTGAACAATATTAAAGAACTTAAGAACAAATTTGCATAAAACTTCAAACTTTTAACTTTTCATAAACTTAAAAAGATTACAAGAACTTAAATGTAAAAGACAGAATTTTAAATGACATAAACATAAAAACTTTTAAAGTAAATTTAAACTAAAGCTACACTACTCTTAAAATTACACTCCTTTTTTATAGTGTGAAAACACACATACTTATATAGACGTCCTTGGAGTTCTTGGCCATTTTAGTTGTGTTACTTGTATGAGAGCATTCCACCTTCAATCCTAGCCCTCAAATAATATTGGTCACTAAGTCAATTCATCACAGCTATTGATTATGTCTTAAATCACATCCAATCAAATGATGGAATTCCAGAGTGAAATGTGAGCCATGTAGGGGTGGGGTTTGGTTGGATTTTGTGATTTGTCGGGTTGCAGGCCAAAGGAAAGTGACACATGTGTGACAACCATGACTTGAGCAGGTTGGTCAAACCGTAGTGTTGACCTAAATGTATCTGTTGCAAATGTATTGTCATGTTTTATACTTGTTTATATGTGTGTTGTTGGGATATGTGAGATTGGATAAACAATCAAGATCGTGATCGTCTCATTGGGATAATTTTGTGAAGTTCATTTCGTTCACTTTTGGTGACAAGGAAATGATTATTGAGATTTTAACGTTTTGTGTTAAATGTGTAAGTATTATTACGTATACGTATTTTTGTGTTAGTAATTTAAGATAAGTTTAGGTTTTGGGGGTTAAGTTAAGAGAAATGAGTTATTTGATGGAGAAATTTCATTTTAATCACTTATAGTGATAATGGGATTGATTAGGTATTTTGAGAGAATTGTTTTGGTTAATAAGTGTTTGTCTAGGTGATGGATTAAAATGGGAAGCGTGTCAATTGTGAAAGAAATGAGTTTGTGAAAATATGAGAGTTTTTGGTAAACTTTCCATATATAGAAAGTGAATTTGGAAATGAAAAGTTATTTTTAGAAAGTAATTTTCAAGCAAAATGGTTTAACAAATTAACTTAGGTTTTTATAAAACTTAAGGTATAAAGATAATTAATTAAGTAATAAAAGAAAAAAATATATTTTTTTTGGCATGAATAGTAAAATCCGAAAATTAGAAAAGAAAAAAAAAGGAAAAGAGTTTGAATTGAAATCAAATTTTAATTAGAGTTATCTAGGGATTTCTTTGTGGCCTATAAATACCAAACTAATCTCAAACCCTTCCCCTCATTATTTTTTCCGATCCAAAGAAGAAGAAAAAAAAACTAGGGTTTTCTTTTAAGGTAAATTTTCTAATCTTGTTCAATTCTAGTAATCCAACATGATGGATTAGGGTTTTAAATTAATGTTTATAAATTAGGATTTATAAATTAGGGTTCTTAGGTTTCTGGAAGTTTATGATGTATAGGTCATGTTTGATCATTAGTTTAATTGTTTACATGATTGGGATCGTCGGTTAGGGTTTAATCCTTGAGGATAGTCGTTTTAATTCACTGCAGAAATTTAGTCAGACTTGTAAAGGTCATAACTCGGTCATAAAAGATCAAATAAATAATTTACAACATACGAGAGATTACCTCAGAGAGTCTACTTTCAAGAAAAGTCGGCCTCATGAGTTTTTATGGTCGGGAAGTGGGACAAATGGTCATTACAAAATCAGTGTGTAAAACAGTGACGAAATTTAGTTTTGGTTTTTATTTTTCTAAAAATACTTAGACATTGAGTTAGAGGCTCTAAGTCAAGTGGAAATTAGTTCATATATTGTGTGTGTTCTTTGAATTTTGGCTAAGGTCATAGTGAGGTCTAAGTTGGTTAACCAATGTCATAATTTTAGAAGGTTAGATTCTGGATGAATTCTAGACACTTTGGATTGGTGAATTTCTAAGGGGTATTTGTAAAAGGGTAATGGCTTTGGGAGAGCTATGAGAGGTTCATAGGAAATATATGTAGCATGATGAATTTGGGTTTAAATTATGAGAGTGTTTAAGTGGTGCGTTTAAGACGCGTAAGAGAGTATAAAATTCTGCTCTAATACATAAAATTTAAAGAGTAGCATTTACTTATAAATGACATATGTAGGAGTTGGAAAAGGTTTAAAACAAGTATAGAACTATGGTAGATAGCTTAGATATCCATCATAGTTGAGGTTACATCATATTGGGTTGAATGCCTAATTGATGGTAGCTTATTGTATGCTTAATTGTTTAGATTATCCGTGAAGTGTTTGTGAAGCTTTTGTTGGATTCTTTTGGGAAGCTAAGCATCAGGTGAGTTTCATAGTCCCACTTTTAAATGTTTTTACATTGGGATGGAAATGATCCAAAGATGTTTTGAAGGTGTTAAATCGCTGCGATTATTTTGTTTTACTTGGGGCATGAACGTTTATGTGGTTATCGTATGTAGTATGCTTAATGTTGTTATGATTTCTGTGTGGTTCCGGTTAGAGGGTAGTGCTTCTACCTATTCCAAATCTAATTGGAGGATTGAAATAAGATCCCATTTTTGTGTGGTTCCGGTTAGAGGGTAGTGCTTCTACCTATTCCAAATCTAATTGGAGGATTGAAATAAGATCCCATTTCTGTGTGATTCCGGTTAGAGGGTAGTGCTTCTACCTATTCCAAATCTAATTGGAGGATTGAAATAAGATCCCATTTCTGTGTGATTCCGGTTGGAGGGTAGTGACTCTACTCATTCCAAATCTAACTGGAGGGTTGAAATAATACTCCATTCTGTGTGGTTCCGATCGGAGGGTAATGGATTACCCTAGGTTTGTTATGTGGATCGTGGGCACGTTCCGTCCCGTTATGATTGATTGTGAATTGTTTGATAGCCTATGTGATAACTAGCTTAAATTGTTCTGCCATGATATGTTATGATAATCATAGCAAAATTATTTTAATCAAAGGTTTTTTTGGTGTCCTAAACCTATGACTCTCACCAACCGTTGTGTTGACGTTTTTAAGCATCATTTTCAGGTGAGCTTAATGGTGCTAAGATAGAGCGAAGTGGCTAGAAGAGACCGTAGGATGCTTGGAGTTTATTTATGCTTTCTGTTTTGAATAATTGCGTTTGCATGAATTGTTTGGATTATGTTTTGCATGTCATTTATTGACGAGACCTCTTTCTCATTAATAAAGACACCATTAGGTTTTGGGTATTGTTATGACACTTTGTGTCTTTGCTTTACTTTAGTTTTCATTTTAGTATTCTCTATATAGACACCATGTGTTGTGATGATATCCATTCTTGTTTACGCCTCGCGTTTCCGCCTTGGCGGGGTGTGACAGATTGGTATCAGAGCCTTTGGTTATAGAGAACTAGGTGGTTGAGCCTAGACTATAGCTTAAGGGTCCCTCATATAGTTGCATTTTAGGGCATAAGTGTTTGTGTACGTATATACCGTATGTTCCCGCTACCTAAAAGCTTTGAAATTCTTTCTATTTTGAATTACTACTATATAATATGAAATATATACTTTTTCATTATGGGGATCTAATAGTATATACCCCTTTGTTATTGTTTTAGTCATGTCTTCCCCTACCCCTAGGAGATATCGTTGGGAGATTGTTTACCTCACTGGACCCGCGGAGTTGGGTGACTTTTGAGAGAGAAAAAGTCAAACCCAAGCGAGGCCCAACATAAGTTTATTTCGTTTTCTACCTCGATGCGTTGCTATAATCGAGGATTGCTTTTATATTTTGGGTCACAATGTGACTTCTGTTAAGGAGTACAACCGATAGGTGTTTTGAAAGGTGTACGAAAAGCCCCAAGGCGTCATCTAATTTATCGGCCCATCTCCCCTGATGCTCGCCTACCGTCCTTTCTAATATTCTTTTTAAACCTCTATTGGAAACCTCCACCTGGCCACTAGTTTGTGGGTGATACGAGGTCGAGAACTTATGAGTAACACCATATTTTTAAGAACATTAGAAAATTGGTCGTTACAGAAATGCGTCCCTCGATTACTTATAATGGCCCGGGGAGTTCCGAATCTAGAAAACAATTGTTTTAAGAATTTAACCAAAACTCGGGCGTCGTTAGTGGGGAGCGCTTTCGCTTCAACCCATTTAGACATATAGTCGACAGCCACGAGAATATATTAGCTCCCTCTTGAAGACAGGAACGGGCCCATGAAATCGATGCCCCAGACGTAAAAAATTTCATAAATCTGAACAGGATTTTGGGGCATTTTGTCCCGCTATGATATCTTTCCCTGACGCTGACATGAGTCACAGTGCCTGACAAAGTCTTGGGCATCGCGATAAATGGTGGGCCAGAAAAAACTAGAGTCAAAAACTTTTTTAGCGGTGTAGTTCGGGCAATGGTGTCCCCCGATGGGTCTATGGCAAGCTTAGAGAATATCCATAGCTTCCTGCCCGTCCACACACCGCCTAATAATCTGATCAGCAAAAATCCAAAATAGGTAGGGGTCATCCCAGAAATAGTGTCGAATATCCTTAAAGAATTTCTTTTTTTGCTGGAGTGACATCCTTTTAACTAGCACATTCCCCACTAAGTAGTTTGATATGTCAGCAAACTACGGGGGTTCATTATCGGGATTAAGAGATATCATATTAAGGGACTCGTGTGGAAAATTTTCAATTATTTCCATTCCAACACGATCACCTTGATAAGGGTTTTCCAATCTACTTAAATGATCGGCCGCGAGATTCTCTGGTCCTTTTTTATCACGAAATTCAATAGTAAATTCCTGGAGCAGGAGAATCCACCGGAGCAACCTCGGCTTAGCATCTTGCTTATTAAAAAGGTATTTTAATGCCGAGTGATCCGTATACACTATGGTATTGGATAAGACTGAGTAAGACCAAAATTTCTCGAATGCGTACACCACGACTAAAAGCTCTTTTTCAGTAACGGTGTAATTAATTTGAGCATCCGAAAGGGTCTTACTAGCATAGTGTATAGGCCTAAAATATTTGTCTTTTCTTTGTCCTAATACAACTTCAACAACATAATTATTAGCATCACACATAAGTTCATACGGAAAGTCCTAATCCGGGGACACAAAAATAGGAGCTTCAGTCAACTTCTTTTTAAGAATTTCATAAGAAGATTGACACTCGGATGAGAAGAAGAAAGGAGTGTCTTTTTCTAAAAAGTGGGTCATTGGCTGAGCTATTTTGGAAAAATCTTTTGTAAATCTTCTATAAAAGCCGGCATGACCTAAGAAGCTCCTAATTCCTTTTACCGTGGTCGGAGGAGGAAGTTTAGAAATTACATCCACTTTAGCTATATCAACTTCAATACCACTTTTAGAGATTTTATGGCCGAGGAAAATGCCCTCTTTGACCATGAAATGGCACTTCTCCTAATTTAGAACTAGGTTGGTGTCTTCGCACCATTTTGGCATCATATCTAAATGGGAGAGTCATTATGAGAATGAATCCCTAAAGACCAAAAAGTCATCCATGAAAACTTCCGTGGTTTTCTCAATCATATCATGGAAAATAGCCACCATACACCTTTGGAACGTCCCAGGAGCATTACAAAGACCAAAAGGCATTCGGCGGTAAGCAAATGTTCCATAAGGACAGGTGAAGGTGGTTTTATCCTAGTCTTGGGGATTAATGGGAATTTGAAAATATCCAGAAAATCCATCTAAGAAACAATAAAACTCATCTCCTGCTAAATGTTCTAACATCTGATCCATGAAAGGGAGAGGAAAGTGGTCTTTATGGGTGGCGTCGTTTAACTTTCGGTAGTCAATACAAACACGCCAACCCTTGACCAATCTTGTAGGAATCAGTTCATTGTTTTCATTTGTAATAACCGTCATACCCCCCTTTTTGGGTACGACATGAATTGGGCTCACCCAGGGACTATCAGAAATGAGATAAATCAATCCAGCATCAAGAAGTTTTATAACTTCTTCTTTGATCACTTCATGGATTTTCAGATTTACCCGTCTTTGATGCTGAACAACTGGTTTAAAATCGTCTTCTATTAATATTTTATGAGTGCAAAAATTCAGATCAATGCCTTGAATATCAGATATTTTCCAAGCTAATGCCCGTTTATGTGATTTTAAAACCTTTAGAAGCTGTTCTTTTTTCTCCCTCTTCAAGTCTTTAGCAATAATGACGGGTAACTTAGAAGTACCCTCTAGATATGCATACTCGGGATGGGGAGGTAAGTCCTTGAGCTCAAGATCCGGAGGATCATCAATAGAAGATTTAATCTTTTCAGTTTCATTAATCAAACATACAGGAAGGGGAATAGGAGGGAGATTGGGTGTAGGATCTTCATTAAGTAATTCTTCTAGAAAAAGAATATCTCTACCGAGTCATAGATGCCATTATCAATACCCGGTGGTATCGAATTATCTATAGAAAGGAATGCGTCAGTCTCCTCTAAAAGAAAGTCACTATCCCCGAAGGGAGTGAAAAAATGGGAGAGAGACTCGACCACAGGGTCAGGAGAAGGAGTGGGACTGCCACTCATTGGATTAATTGACTTTTGAACATTTAGCACCTTATGGAAATGATCCTCGCATGTAATATCAAGAATGTCAATCTTATGGATTGATTCATCACCATGTTTTTGAGGATATTTCGAGGTGCTTTCAACGTTAAAGACCAATTCCTCATCACCGACTCGAAGAGTTAACTTTTCACCGTGTACGTCAACTAAAGCATGGGCAGTCCTCAGAAAAGGTCTCCCCAAGATAAGAAGAACCCGAGGATCAACCTCATAGTCAACTACCACAAAGTCAGCCGGGAAGGTAAATTTTCCTATTTGAATGAAGACATCCTTGGCTATTCCGGCTGGACAAGCAACAATTCGGGTAGCTAACTCGAGGGTCATTCGAGTGGTAGAAAGATCAGGAAGGGATAGTGTCTTCCACACAGATAGTGGCATCAAGTTAATGCTAGCACCTAGATCGGCTAGGGCCATGCATGACTCGAGCCCATAGAAATCACATGGAATGAGAAACCTCCCAGTGTCTCCAAGTTTTTCAGGTAACTTTTTGAGGAGCACAGCTGAGCAGTTCTCATTTAAGGGTGTATTTGCCAGTTCAAGAAGTTTCTCCTTATTTGTAAGGAGATCTTTAACCATTTTAGCGAATTTAGGCATGTGAGCTAAAGCCTCGGCAAAGCTGATATTGAAGTGAATCTTTTTAAACATTTGTAAGAAACTATGAATTTGGATATCAGCTTTACCTTGCAACTTTTCCTTATTCAACCTTGATGGATATGGTATCGAAGGTTGATGCGGATTAGGCTCAGGAATCACAGGAGAAGAAACAGGAGCATGAGGAAGCTCAGTAGAAGCGGGAGACGGCTGAACAACCAGAGGTGGGACACTAGTGGTACTCTTGGTGAGCATCGGGCCCATTATAGTCTCCGGTTCTCGGTCTACCTCCTTAGAAGAAGAAAGAGGAGGAGGAGGAACCGAGGGTCCAGCTAAAGTAACACCACTTCGAGTGGTGATAGCTTTAAGATCTTCCCGAGGGTTGGGAACGGTGTTGCTTGGCAACACTCCCTGAGGTCTTTCCATAAGAACCTTTTGCATTTGATCCATTTTATTTGACATATTAGTGTTATGGTTCTTCAATTGTTGCAATTACAGATTATTATACTCTTGCATTTGTTGCATCCTAGCCTTAGTCATTTTCATATGTTGATTCATCATTTCTTTAAAAGAAGGCACATTTGACTGAGCTTGATTCTGATTATATCTCTGATTGTGGTAGTAGTTATTTCCTTGATTATAATTCGGACCTCTGTTTTGATTAAACCCTTGGTTTTGAGAACCTTAATTATATTGATTTTGGTTATGATTCTGGTTCTGATTCTGATTCATGTTTTGATAATTTTGATAATTCCCTTGATTAGCTCCTTGATAATTTCCCTGATTATTTTGATTTTGATTATTTCCTTGATTAAATCCGGGTGGTCCAAGATAGTTATTCGAACGATAGCTAAGCAGATTTCGGTTACCTAGTGGTTGGTAAGAATTACCACCTTGGTTATAGGTTCCCGAAGTAGCGTATACGTCCTGAGTGTAGCCACCGGTGGTTGACACTCGAAGTAGGGGTGTGGACCACCACACGTCTCACAACCGTTTTGAACAGAATTAACTCCATTTTGTGCAGAATCAACCGGTCGGTGTAAAGCGAGAAGCGCTTTAACTTGCTTAGTGAGAGAACTAATATGAGCATCTTGAGATGAGCTCCCACTAGCACTTGCAACTTGAGGTTTGTTTCTAGAAGTTTGAACTTTAGATTTATTCTGTAGTACAAGGCGAAACAGAGGAAATTAGGGCTAAATTGAGTGTGAATCAGAATAAATTGGGGGAAAATGATGAGGGAACAAATAAGGAGGTGTTTGGGAATAAGGATAGTAGCCAGAATAAGGTCACTATTCCAGAAGAGAATGCTGAGGTAAGCCCTAATACTGAGATCAATTGTAATGAATATGATGATGTGACTCTCAATAGCAATGCTAAGAATGACAAATGTGAAGGAAATAATTGTAACAAGGAAAATACAAGTAAAGGATATGCAACTGAGAACAAGGACAGTAATAAGAATGAAACATTTGTCAGTATGGTCAGGAGAGATGATATACCTAAAAAGCTTAACTATAGGCTTACTGAGACTATTGAATCAGGTGCTGAGGTTGTTATTTTTGATGAATTCATTGTGTAAAAAGGATGTGAAAGATGGAACCTAACTGTGAGTGGATACTTTGTAGGGGTATAGAATGGCACCTAATGAACTAAGGTACAACATAAGAAGAATGTGGGGGAAGTTTGGGGTAAGGGACATAATTGTTAATAATGATGGTACCGTTTAAATTCAAAGATTCTGCTGGTCTTAATGCTGTTGTTGATAAAGGGTCATGGATGGTTAATAACACACCTCTATTTGTGCAAAAATGGGATCATGAAATTGGAATGCAGAAAGTGGAACATAATAAGATACCTGTTTGGGTCAAATTGGCTAATGTCCCACTTGAAGCATGGAGCATTGAAGGAATAAGTGCTTTGGCTAGTGGTTTGGGGAAACCTTTGATAATGGATAATATGACAGCAAACATGTGCTATACTGGTATGGGGAGATTGGAGTTTGCTAGGGTTCTTGTTGAAATGTGTGCTGATAAAGATTTAAAAAGCCAGATTGAAGTGCAATACAGAGATAAGGATAATAAAGTGAAGGGGACTAAAGTGGTGAAAGTCAATTATGATTGGAAACCAACTGTTTGCACACACTGCAAAGTTTTTGGTCATGATATAAGTGGATGCAAGAAAAGGTGATTCGCACGAAACATGCTCGTCGAGTAATAGTATAGTATAGTAATTCCTGTAGGATGTGAAAATTGCTTGAGGACAAACAATAATCAATCTTTCCAGAGTCAAAGTCCCAACGAGGTTTGAATTGAACAAATCACGATTAGGTATTCGAAGAATAATGCTTGATTATCTTTTAAGGCTTTTGGTTTTAAAAACTACTCTTTAATACTAAGAAAATTATACTAAAATTATACTAAACAATTAAGCTACGAGAATTATACTAAAATGATCTAAAAGATTATTAAAATGCAAATACTTGCTAAGTGATGTGGAAAGTTCATTAAGTGTGAATTAATGTTTATTAACGAATTAACGACTTTAAAAAAGATAGTTATCTCACAACGTTGGCTTATATTGACTAAAATCTCTTAAAAATATATTAATTACTAGATGTGTAGTTTAACTATTTTTCCGGATTTTGCCATTCAAAATATTTAAACCACAAATCTAAATAATCCAAAATATATTAATCAATTAAACCTTTTTCAAATCCACACTTAATTCCCAATTCACAATATCACTTAACAAGTACTAATTAAACTACTCACTACTCATAATGATCAAGCAAGCTAAGCAAAACATTTTTAAATTAAGCTACAGTAATAAATTGAAAAAGGATAGAAAATGAAACCGAATTGAAGACCAGCAATTAAACGAATACCACCCGATTTATTTAGCTAAAGCAAATACTCAAATTCGGTCTAGCTAAATAAACCTTTAAGCTCCACGCCTCGTGAGTCGACCGGTACCAAAAACTCAAAATCACATAAAACTGTTAAACGCACACAGTTTAAAACAATTTGTAATTTGCAAATTCTACTTTTTTTCAATTCCTGTTAATATACACACTTGGCCCAAATTGCTTTTAATAAACCAAACGCAGCCTAGACCCAACAAACCAAACGAATCCTAGGCCCAACAAACCAAACGCAGCTTATATCTTTCAAACATAACGCATGCCCAATTCGTGTAACATTTTGAATCAGTTTTAAACAAGTTTGTATTTAAGAAACTACAATAAGCTAACAAATTTGAATAAGCTGAAGTGTAAGATAAGCTTGCAGAATAAGTCACGATAACAAAAATTTGGAAAACTTATTTCAATTAAGCAATGAGTAAGCAATTTCAACCAAACAAGCTTAAGCCAAAACTAAACAAACTAAATCGAATAAGCACTAGCAAAACAAATAATCACTACTAATAAGCAAACGGGAATAAGCCAATATCACTGAGATAAACACATCTAAAACCGAAATAAGCATTAAAACTTAAAACATCTACAATAAACTAAACAACTTTAAGCTAAATAGAGATCTAAAACTTATACTACTTAATAAGCCAACACTAAAACGAATTAAGCTCAAAACTAAATTAAAAAGCTTCGAAAGTAGCAACTAGAAATCTAATTAAGCTCAAAGCACTTTAAAACACCAAAGATCATCATGAATAAGAAAATAAGCTAACGAAAATTTAATCTAAGAATATAAGCTCACTCTAAACCAAATAAGCTATTTAGAAGCTTATCTTAACAGAATATATGAGCTTCTAATAAAACAAAAATGATATAAGCATAGAAATAAGCTATACTCGAGCTTATTATAGCTTCTTATTTTTTAAAGTACTTAAAATCATTTGAGAATGAATCGATAGAGCTTTGAGAGCTTTGAGAGCTTTTAGGGGTCATTTTCTAAACCTTTAAGAACTTTTGAGAATAATAAGCTGCGAAAATAAGCACGAAGAGATAGCTTATTGAATAAGCAAACAAGAAAAGGAAGAGAAACGAACGAATAAGCAAACGAATATCAAACCGAGATCTTCAACAAACTTTAAACCATTTTTATTATATCATCTTAATAAACTTGCGAAATAAGCTGAGTACAATAAGTAGGAAAACTAAAATAAGCTATTACAAAACTAAAATAAGCTAAAAACTAAGAGCTACAAATATTAAAACTAAAATCCTAGGTGCTCAAAAATGAAGGGAGAGTGTTGTTTATAAAGGGGTGTGAGGGGTGAGAATGTAAATTGACCCAATCATTAGGTGGATGATTGAGCCAATCATTGGGTCCTTTTCTCTTACACACGAATTGTCGAAAATTAGAAGCGGATCCAGCCAATAAGAGTGAGCCACGTAGCCTCTATCTTTGCTTCATTCATACGGGGAAGTAATAGCCCTTAGATCTTTCTTATTCATTGCAATTAAAATTTAGAAACACAAATGAATACCACTAGCTCTTCCACGCGTCACATGCTCATTTGCTCAAAAATACATAGTGGAAGCTCACGTGAGAAATCTTGATTCTATTTCATTGCATGTGACAATGATGTCACTATGACGTCACACACACCAAATTATAACATATTTGATTTTGGCTTCTTTTTAAAACTTGGGCCTTTGTTGGGCTTATGAAGAATTGGGCTGGTCCGACTCATTAGATGGGTAACGGGCTGGCCCAATAAGATCCGAGGGAACTGTTGGACTCGTTTTTCCATGGTCTTCCCAATGGCATGCTCAGGGACTTTTCATGACTTTGTCTTGATTTTTAATAATAGGCACTCTTGATCGCGACGAACCCGTAAATATCCGTTTTTGCTCTGTTTTTAATAATTTTTACATGCAAGACATAAAAATACCAACAAACATATTTGCAAGATAATTATCCATATTTTAGCATTTTTAGTCCGATTAATAATGTTTTTTTCGGGGTATAAACGATGTGTGTTTAAGCACACATCAAAAGGCCTAAAACCTTAGAAGAGGAAGAGATGGAAAAAAAGAAAGTGGAAGAACAAAGTAGAAGAACAAGGATGTTTGGGGAAGGGTTTGTAGTACAAGGTGGCAGAAGAAGGTTTGATTGGAATATGTAGAATAATAATCATGATAAAGGAAAAATGAAAGAAGTGAGAACAAAACAGACTAAAAGCAATATGGGGAAAAGATGGAATAGATTTGGTAACAAAAAACAGGAGTGTATAATGAAAAAACCATAGAATAAGGAATATCTGAAGGAGAAGAATGAGGGAACAAGTAATGAGAACAGGAAACAATGGCCTTTACAAAGTAATGAATTTTAAGCTATGAAGAAGAGTGCAAATAAATACTCAGTGCTGGAAGATTTACCTGATGATAATCCTGTGGAACTAAAGATGTTAAAAGATAGAATGATAGTAGACAAGTTTCTTAACATGAAAATTCAGCCAAGTGTTCAAGAAGTTAAAAATTGGTCCAAGGATATGATTGAGTATTTTAAGAACAAATGGGAGGAGGACGGGAGGAAAGAAAGTAATCGGAATAAGAAACAAAATTAGAAGGACGGGGAAGTGGATGAAGATATTGTGGAATCTGATAGTGAATTAGAAGAGAATGTTCTTGCAAATGAGATAGAAGGAAGGGGGAATCACATGTTGAATTAATGATGGACATTAGAATTGCAACATGGAACATTAGAGGAATGAGTAATGGGAATAAACAAAAAGGAGGTATGTAATTTATAAAGAAAGATAAATTGCAAGTGTATGCTATTATTGAAACTCATATCAAGGCAAAGAAAGTAAAAGATATTTGTGATAAAGTTTTTAGAAACTGGGAATGGGTCACTAATAGTCTTTTAAGTACTAATAGCTGCAGAATTATGGTGAGTTAGGATCCTCATGTGGTCAAAATTCATGTAATCCATGTGGCTAGACAATCCATATGTTGTTGTATTGAGAGCATACATGGTAATTTAAGTATGTATTGTACCTTTGTATATGCTTCTAATGATAGGATTGAAAGGAAGATTTTGTGGAAAGATCTTTATTTCTATAAAAGGATTAGTGGAAACTATGCATGGGCTATGTTGGGTGACATGAATGTCACTCTAAATGTTGATGAGCACTCAAGTGGAGGATCTTGTGTTACTGAAGAAATGCAAGAGTTTAGACACTGCATCAACAATATTGAATTAGAAGATATTGGTAGTACATGATTTTTCTATACTTGGACAAAAAGTCTAAGGAATGCAGATAATAGTGTGCTTAAGAAGCTTGGCAGAATCATGGTGAATGAGAGATTTATTGAGGAATTTAATGGTAGTCATGGCATATTCAAACCATTCTTAATTTTTGATCACTCCCCAACAATCCTAATAATCCCCACTGTTTGGCAGAAGAAAGCTAAATCTTTTAGGTTTGCCAATTATATTGCTGATAAGCCTGAATTTATTGCCGAGGTTGAGAGAGGATGGAAGATTCAAGTTCGAGGTCATAAAATGTACTGTTTGGTAAAAAGATTGAAATCCCTAAAGCCAGTCCTGAATAAGCTTAACTGGAAAAATGGAGATCTTACTGCTAGAGTTGATACTTTAAGAGTGCATCTCCAAGAAGTTCAAACTTTAGTAGAAAGGGATCCATACAATTCAATTATAAAATCAAAGGCTATTGAAGCTCTTAATAATTACAATGAGGCAGTAAAAGATGAGGAGAAACTACTGGCTCAAAAGGCTAGAATTGATTGGCTCAATGAGGGGGATAAAAATAGTGCATTCTTTTATAAAGTGATTAAAGGGAGAAGAAGCAAGAATAGAGTTGATTCTATCTGTGATGAAAATGGAGTAAGATACGTTAATGAGGAAGTTCCAATGCAATTTGTAAAGCACTTCCAATAATTTTTGGGGAATAGTTATGAAGCCTCTAAGTTAAACACTGGTGGTGAGTTGTTCTATAATATCCTAACCCAGAAAGAAGCTGGTTTTATGGTTAGGGAGATTAGTGACAAATAAGTGAAGGATGTCATGTTTGATATAGGGGATAACAGAGCTCCAGATCCATATGGTTTTTCATCTTTATTCTTTAAAAGAGCTTGGAATGTTATTGGTAAGGATGTATGTGAAGATGTCAAAGAATTCTTCTCTTCTGGTCAAATGCTTAGGGAATTAAATGCTAATCTGATAACTTTAGTCCCTAAGCTTCAAACTCCAAACAAAGTATCTGATTTTAGGCCCATTGCTTGCTGCAATGTCCTATATAAATGTATAAGCAAGATAATTACTAATAGAATCAAAAGTGCTTTGAAGAAACTGGTTCAGATCAATCAAAGTGCTTTGATTCCTGGTAGGATCATACAAGACAATATCATGTTATCTCAAGAGATTCTTAGAGGTTATGGAAGGAAGAATGGGCAAAAAAAGATGTGCTATGAAAATAGACTTGCAGAAAGCCTATGATACCATCAGTTGGAAGTTTTTGGAAGCTATTTTGAAGAATTTTGGTTTTCATCATAAAATGATTAGCTGGATCATGAAATGTGTATAGACAGCAGGATTCTCAGTTTGTATTAATGGTGAGAGGCACGGTTATTTCAAAGGTGGGGAGAGGGATCAGACAAGGTGACCCTATGTCTCCATACATTTTCATTCTTGTTATAGAAGTTTTGACTTTAATGCTGCAAAGGAAGATAAGGGAGAATCATGGTTTCAAATACCATTATGGGTGTAAGGAGCTTAAACTGGTGAATCTATGTTTTGTAGATGATTTAATGATTTTTTGCCATGGAGATCCTTTGTCTGCTAGAGTAATTAAAGAAGCCATTCAAGAATTTAGTGTTGTTTCTGGTTTATTCCCTAATCTAAACAAGAGTACTTTATATTTTGGAAGTATTATGGAGCTTGAGAAGGAGCAGATTAGAAGAATTATGCAATTTACTGAAGGATCTCTCCTAATAAAGTATTTGGGGGTGCCTTTAATTACTAAATGCATGGGTGTGAAGGATTGCCAAAACCTTATTGACAAGATAAAAGGTAGAACAGAAGATTGGAAGTATAAGTATCTGTCATATGCTGGGAGGTTAATGCTGATTGCTACTGTCCTTGAATCTATGAGTAGGTATTGGGCTTTAGTTTACAAACTTCCTAAAACTGTAGTCAAAGATATCAATGGGATCCTTAAAAGGTTTCTATGGAGTAATGGGGATACTGCTAAAGGTAGAGCAAAACTTTCATGGAAACAAGTATGTAAACCAAAGGAATTTGGTGGCCTGGGTATAAAAAATCTTGAAACATGGAATGAGGCATTAATGGCTAAGAATTTGTGGAATCTTGCATAAAAAAACTCTCTATGGGTGAAGTGGGTTCATATGATGAGATTAAAAGATCAAAGTATTGGGAGTGTTCAATTCAATGCAAATGATAGTTGGAATTGGAAATGCTTACTTGAAATAAAGGATAAAATTGCTAGTAGGCTTCAATATGAAGTTGGAAATGGAAGAAAAATCCACATGTGGTTGGATAGATGGCATAGCAGTGGTTTACTCATTGAGTAAATCACTTACAGATACTTATATGATGCTAGAATAACAAAAATGATAATTCTTGCTGATATGATTGATGGAGGAAAATGGAAATGTCCAAGTGCATGGAGGAATGAGGGTTTAGAGATTATGAATATTAATGTCCCTAGGCTAAAAACAGATAAAAAGGACATTGTTAAATAGAAGGGTGACAATGATAATTTGGTACCCTTTCATGTCAAATAGGTGATGAAAGCATTAACTGCCAATGAAGATAAAGTTAAGTGGCATGACTTAGTATGGTTCAAATGGTGTATTCCCAAACACTCCTTCTGCTTATAGATTGCAATAATAGATAGGCTTCTTACTTAGGACAAGATTATAGCATGGGGGATTCAGACTGGTCTATTATGCTCATTGTGCAAGAAGGTGAATGACTCCCATGATCACCTATATTTCTAATGTGACTATTCTAAAGAGGTGTGGAACAGGATGGCTAATAAGGTAAATATGGACAAAATTGATTATCAGTGGAATGAAGTGGTGGCTAAACTTCTGAAGTATAAACATGGTAAGAACATATGAAGTGTAGTGAGAAGAATTAGCTTTGCAGCTATGATATACTATATTTGGCAGGAAAGAATTCAAAGAATATTTAGGGGAGAAAACAGAGATACTAATAATCTTTTCAAAGCAATAAGTGAGGTCATTAAGTTAAACTTATAAATATAAGAGTCAGGAAGACTACTAATGTGAGGAAAGTTGCAGAGCTGTGGGACATTCAATTTCTGAATATGATGTAAAGGTAGGCTTTTGGGCTTTAAAGGGTGTTGGAATTTGATGGTTTGGTGTATGTGCAGAGGCACTTCAGCTAAAGATAAATGCTTCTTTTATATGCAGGCTAGTGCAATGGATAATTCTAATACTTTGGAGTTTTTCTGGGTTGTATGCTCTTTTGACCCCAATACTCCTATCAATTTGGCCTAGGGAGGTGTTGGAATTTAACAATCAAGTTAACTATTAATTCTTACGAGTACGCAGCGGATAGATCTAGTCTAGTACAGATAATTAACATACATATAAAACACAACAAGGAATGAAAAAAGGGTAAATAGTATACATACCCTTGTAGTCACCAGCAAGTAAATGAAATCGAGAACTAGAAACCAGTGACTAAATTGTCACCTCTACAAGTGCTCACACAAACACGTTAACAAGCACACCCGGATGCTAGTCCAAACTTTACATGTTACCCAATACAACCTTTGTATCCAAATACCCCTGATAATGGTATCCAAAACCACTCTTGTATGTGTCACCGAAAATCCGAAAGGTGAATTAGGGTTTTCACCGATTTTGGTCACTACCGAAAATGAGCAGATCAACCAAAAATCAAATACAACAAACCCTAATTACTTCTAGTTGTTGTCACACAATGAGAACTAGTAAACCAATACCCTAACCCTTCTTGAACAACCTTGGGATCAAATCACAATGAGATTAATCCTATTTGATTAACCAAAAATGAACAGAAAGTAGGAAAGTAAACCGAAAATCAATTAAGCCTCACTTGGGGTTTTGTATTCGGCTTATTAAAAGGAGAGAAGTGGAGAATGATATTCTTATGTTTCTTGGCTGTGTGGAATGAACGACAAAAGCCGGGGGATGGGCTTTATTTATAGCTTTCAACCCGCTTACTTATGATAAGAATAAAATTCTTCAGTTTGAGTCTTATCACAACACAATACCCATCCTTATCTCCAATAATGTATCTAGACACATTTCTAGATCCTTCTTGGCCGGCTACCTAGTTAGGAGACCATTAGGATTTGTGTCTTGACATCATATGTCCAAACGGTTTACATTAGAAGCTTTAGTGAAATTTCAAACACACTCTAAATGTTTTATCGTGTGTGCCCTAAATAGGCTCACACACTTCTAGTCATATGTGGCTAATCCAACTACCATAATCCAACAGCTCCCACTTGGGAGTTGGAGTAGCAGACAACACATATACTAACGACGGAAACGTCTAGCAACACTCACATTCGTTTTTAAAACCAGAAGTGTCTGAGATCAAGTTTCATAAACATTCTCAGTAGCATGGTTATTTTATCTCTTGCTATAATCATCCCTTTGTTCAAATACCGTTAAACCATGGATATAGATCCTAACTCATTCCATATAGTTTAACCATTTAGATTCTCGTTATAGAATTCAATACAGATATACCAAATGTAATCAAGAATCATCTTGCATTACCCTTTGGGTTCGGCCAAACAATTATCTGATTAATTCTGGAGAGGCGCCAAGGTATTATTCTGCACATATCAAGTGGAGGAACAAATTCTTTGTTGAATACAAGTGTTGTGAATGCTGCTTCACATCACTTCCAATAATAGTCTTTATAACTACCATTTTCAGGACAACGTTTGACTTAGAATTAAAAAGTGATATCCACACATACCAGAACTTGTTTGTATTCTCAAGTCTAAGGATGACTTAACTAACCATTTTCAAATTTTACTTATGACAACGGATCCATAAAGTAAACATTCGAAGGTTGGGGTGTCCAATACGCATCCCTTGTGAGTAACATATGAGTTTGGTGGGAACCTTCCATATATTCAAAGAATATAACCAACACTCACATTTGCCTTATGTAACAATACTCCCATATTGTTAACCGACAATGGACTTATTTAGAATGATAAATCATTCAAGGATTAAATATGCAAATATAGGACAAACAATTGTTATATGAATGATAACAAATACCTCGTATCTTTATTCATCAGAAAATAAAATTATCTTACAATCCCAATTATCCAAATGACTAATAAACATAGATTTACATGTGACTACTAGCCGGAAGCATTCCAATATTCCTAGTAAGTTATGAATGCTTAGGAAAAGCCAACGCTTTTGTAAACGGATCAACTAAGTTGTCATCTGTGTGAACTTTTTCTAACTTTATGTCACTAAATTCAATAACTTCACAAAGGTAGTGAACTTTAGCACGGAAATGTCTAGCACCTTTAGTGATTCAAGATTCATTAGCTATAGCGATTGCTTCGGTATTATCACAATACATATTAATGGGGTTTTCAATTATGGGAACAACACCAAGCCCAGAAATGAATTTCCTAACCCAAACAGCTTCCTTAGAAGCATCAAAAGCAGCAATATACTCAGCTTCTGTAGATGAAGTAGCGAAAATGCTTTGCTTGGCACTCTTCCAATCAACATCACCTCTAATCAAAACGAACACATATCCAGTCTGAGACTTGAGGTCATTAGCATCCGTCAGATATCCAGCATCAGTGTAGCAAGAAACCCTGAGCTCTCGTTTTAGATCACCTCCTTAAACTAGAAACATGTCCTTAGTATTCCTGAGATACTTCAGAATGTTCTTAACAGTAGTCCAGTGAAGATCACCTGGATTCTGTTGGAATCGGTTTGTTATGTTATGAGCGAACGCAACATCAGGGCTAGTACATCTCACAGCATACATAATAGAGCCCACAGCCGAGGCATATGGAACATTTTGCATGCGCTTCAACTCAGCAAGTGTAGAGGCACCTTGTGATTTACTCAATCTGAGCTTTTCTTGCATGGGGATACTTCCACGTTTGGAGTTCTCCATGTGAAATCGCTTTAAGATTTTCTTGATATAAGCACTTTGACATAAGCCAATCAACCGTCATGATCTATCTCTGTAGATCTTGATTCCAAGAATATATGCAGCTTCACCTAAATCTTTCATGGCAAAACATCTTCCAAGGTAGGATTTTACATCTTGTAACATTGGAATGTTGTTTCCCATGATCAATATGTCATCGACATACAAGATTAGGAAAGTGACATTACTCCCACTAGCTTTTAGATATACACATGGCTCATCAGCATTTTGACTGAAACCAAATTTCTTTATTTCATCATCAAAACGCTTATTCCATTGCCTTGATGCTTGCTTAAGCCCATAAATGGAACGTTTCAGCTTGCATACTCGGTTTGGATATTTTGGATTGACAAAACCTTCAGGTTGCTCCATGTAAACCTCTTCATAAGATATCCATTGAGAAGGCGAGTTTTGACCATCCATTTGCAAAATTCATAGTCATAGTTACGCAACTATGGCTATAAGAATCCTAATAGCTCTAATGTCTGCAACAGGTGAGAAGGTTTCCTCATAATCAATCCCTGGGGTTTGAGTATAGCCCTTCGCCACAAGACGAGCTTTATAGGTGTGTACAGCTCCATCCATGTCGGTCTTTTTCTTAAAGAGCCACTTGCTACCAACAGTTTTGCCATTAGGAGGAAGTTCAACTAAGACCCAAACTTCGTTGTCTTTCATGGATTGCATTTCCACATTCATAGCATTAAGCCATTTATCAGACTTAGGGTCTAACAATGCAGCTTTATAGTTAGCGGGTTCACCAAGATCCCCTAACTCATGTTCCTCAGCATCGATGTATAAACACATACGATCATGTGGGGACGTCGAGTCCTTGTGGACCTACGATTGGAATGATATCATTTGAGGTTCATGCTATTTCAAGTCATCCTCTTCATGATTTAAGCTAGTGTCTATAGAAGGATTTGTATCTTCTTCTGTATAATTTCAAGATCTTCTAGACTCCCACTTGCTTCTTGATTTATAAAGATATTCTCTAGGAATACAGCTAACGAGCATACAAGGACTTTGTTTGGGTGGGTAGTAGAATGAATAACCAATTGTTTCCTTTGGGTAACCTATGAAGATACACTTAATAGACCTGATTTCTAACTTGTTCAGGCTTGGTAGAGTATCTCGTTAACTCCAGTGCCACAACCCCAGACTTTTAAGTAAGACAGCCCTTAGGGCTAGCCATGCTACTTCGTTATTGCTGTCATTTTCAACTTCTTAGTTGGAACCCTATTGAGGAATTCGTGCAGCTAGTCTCAAGAGCATCACATCCCAAACAGACTTTGGAAGCGTTGTTTGGATCATCCTGATCGAACCCATATCAGTAGGGTTCTATTTCTCCTCTCTGACACACCATTGTGTTGTGGAGTGTAAGGAGGAGTACGATGGGCGATAATCCCATGATCCTTTAGATGCATCCCAAAACACTATGACTCATCTACTCGCCCCATGTCAGAACGCCCCCCCCCCCCCCCCCCCCCCCCCCCCCCCCCCCCCCCCCCCCCCCCCCCCCCCTCGCGATTTTATGTCTTGCCGAGTGATGTATCTACTTTTCCTTTTGAAACCTTTGAAAGTTACAAACACTTAAGTTTTGCATTAACAAGTAAATCTCACCATAACGGACTAAAGTCATCAGAGAAAGTGACGAAGTAGCTTGCTCTTGCCTTGAAGTGATTTCTTCAAGGTCCACATACCATCATTGAGTTTCGATCCCCTGTCAGTTTTGGCATTCCACTATAACACTTACAGACTCGGTGTCCCTCGTCTCGAGATTGACACAGGCGTCCTTATCCCCCACCCCATCACAAATCACCACCCCTCCTCCAAGACCACCCATCTCTCTTCCACACGCACCCTTACACCACCTTGACGCCGATCATTACTGTCTCTGTTTCGCTAACGTCCTGTCATGACTGTGTCTTTCGCTTAGGCCCATTTTAGCAGAGAGACCCTCAACGGATAAGTGCCTATGTGTCAATCGTCCGCACCTCTGACTTATACCCAAACTCCTTCGCATCTCTTTGCATCTGACATATCGTGATTCTCAGATAGACAGACTTACACTTGCACAATAGCGCCCATGCAGCTACCACCAATTCAGACATGGTACCGACTCTGATCTGAAGTACGCTATCCATATTGTTGCCAGACACCAAGAACTACCATACGTCAAGCTTATATCTCTTGTTCCCTACGTGATCCGCCATTACCCTCGCCGCCATGAAGCCATTCTAGAACCACAATCCATTTCAAAGAAGATGTGCCATGTCCGCTTGACCTGTGTGTGCAGCGAGATTACAAGACGCTCTAACTTGTGAACTAGAACTCATAATCACATGTTGTAGTGCCCAATGCTGGAAACTGTGAGTTATTTGACTTTGAGTATTCCACAAAGTGACAATCTATGTTATATAGTTTAGTAGAAGAAGACCACCAAGACTTCGACTACTCTCTGATTCTGTGACAGTGAGAATAATGTTGGTGATGGATAATGTTCAACAGTGTTTTTGTCCTAGCCAAATATGTATGTGTAACAACTAAACCCCTTTCCCCAAAGTGATAACAAAAACATGTTAAAGAAACTAAGTACAGTTACAACTGCAGAGTCCCACACACCTCTCGTATCCCCCCACCCAAGACCTCGACAGCCATCCCCTCCACACCCCACCCACTCCTCCACACAATAATACACCGCCACTCCCCACTCTCGCTACGACGGAGAGAAACCCCCCAAGATATGTACAAGTCCTACAAACGTGTCGTCCGCACTCCGGGCCCCCTCCCCCTGCCACCCCCCCTCACAGATCCAAAGCTTCACAGCCATGTGTTCCTGCTATACCCCAATCACACTCTACACATTGCCCAACACCCCCCAACACATCCCACTCCGCCCCCTACCTCCACCCCCCACATACCCAACCATACATCCCCGCCAAATACCATCTTTCTACCTATATACCCCGAAGCTAGAAGCACCTCACACGTGCCTCTTCCAACCCCCCACACTCCCTCTCACACCCCAAACCCAACATAACAAACACATACTTCCCACCTCCCCCAACTCCCCCACCCCCCCCCCCCCCCCCCCCCCTCCCACCCAGCACCCACCCAATCCAATAATCATCCCAAAAAACTTACCCAACCCCCCCCCCATCACCTACCCCACCCCTTTCCCCCGCCGTGCTCCTACTTGCCTCCTGCTCTAGACCCCCCCTGGTTGTATTTACACAAATATGAGTACTAAACAGTGTCATAGTTAGATCCATGATCTATTAAGGAAAGTATTGGTTCTATAACGAAGATACAATGACCACCACCAGCTCCAGAGGATGCGTTCTTTTTCTTCTTTAGCAACTCGGCTAAGTACTTGAGGAAGTTCCTCTTCCAATGTCCGATCTCAACACACTCATGAAGATTGGTCCTTTGCGGGACTCTTCCTCTCCTTGGGGGGCAGGCGGGAATCTTTTGGATGGGCGCGTAAGCAGTGCTTATTTTTCCCATTCCCTTGTTTTTGTCCCCTGCCGAGCCTTCGCGCTCCGGTTGCGGTTTGGTGTGCTGCTTTGACACATTCTCCTGGACTTTACAGCTCGAATAGCATTGTTGAGCAGGAGCGTGGGTTTGGGCAGATTAAGAGGCTCTCTCGCTCATGGCTCGCTTCTGTCAGCATCAGCATGCAACTCGTTATCAGTTCTTCCCACGGCTAGGCATGTTGTAATTTTGCTCAAACCCATTCACAAGTCCTTGCGTTAGACCGATAGAATAGATTCACAGCAAGGCCAGTGTTCTCCCGAGGGTGCCCCAAACACTCTAGATTGTCTAATATAGACCCTTCATTCTCAGAACATAGAGCTAACTGACTGCCTTCGTCCTGTTTACAAGCGTGAAAATCATGCGTAGTTTGTGTAGCAGTCCTGCTCTTCTTACTCTGCTTGTGGCAAACAGTGCTTTTAACTCCTTTAGCATGTCTATTAAACATGGAGATTTCCAGATTTCGTTGAGATCCTCTGGCTCCATGGTCACTGAACATTGCCACGTCCAGCAATCTTCTTTGATCCTTTAACCCAAGCAGTTATGCGCCTGCCTAAGGATTTCAGGTGCAAACATGCTGACCCGCAGGAGAAAAAAAAACTACAGGAGCTGGAGGGAAGTGGACTGCTCTAGGTAAATTCAATTATCATCAATTGACTAGTACCAATCCTAAGTTGTCTATACAAATCAATAAAGTTGCGGTCTCCAGTCAGTTTTTGCTTCTCGAGAAGCCTCCTGAAGACGATTGTTAGGGTCGAGGTTTCCATCTACAATTTAGAAATAGTTCAATATTTAGTATAGTCGATAATTAAATTTCTCTAAAGGAATTAACTACCCAATTAATTTCTAATTTAAGACTAAGATCCAACTTGACTCCCACTTATTTACAGAGGTTGACCAACGTGTAAACAATTAGGGCAGAGGTAAGGTTACGAGCGTTTTTAATTGCATGGAAAAGCAACTCATTATGAATTTATGAGACTAATGACATTAGTAACTTTTATAGTAATGTCAAAAGCATATTTTATCTCATCTTATGCCTCGGGTCCGAGGTCTGAACCAGGTAACTCGATTTAAGTCCACAACGAACGTGCGAAAACTTGATAAAGGTCTGACCTATGGAAAAAATTCGCCATGGGTTCGCGCCATCAGGCCTTAGGTCTGACCAGAGACGGTCAAGCCCAAGCACGTGATTCTAGTGTGTTGGTGGCATAGGACTTACAAACTCATATTAAGGGTATACACATCAAATGTGATGAATGTGTGTACTAGAAGCTACTTTTCAAAACCAACTTGTAGCCAAAGTTAAGAAAACATTTTGTTAACCTATTTTTTTCGGTATAGCTAATCTTTGTCAAATGTTCACGGTAGCTCCATTTAGGACGCACAAAGAAGCGGAGAAACAGGTCAGCGCGAAACGTATAAAAACCTGACTTCATTTTGGGGAATTCTTACTTCAACCCGCCTTAAACTTCTCATTCTAGTTTGTTTCCCATAATGGTGAGTCGTACTTCCAATTGATAATGATGACTATGTATGTTAAATTAACCCCTTTTGTTAACATTTAGTTTTATGATGCCAGTTATGGGCGATACCCCTGAAGGGATCTACAAATTGAATCAAACCCTATATTGTACTCCTACTTGAGTCCGAAGAAAGTAATTTCCACTAATCCTCATATGCCGAAGCATGATACGTGGGCGGGAGAAAATTAAAGATCAATTCAACCCCATATTGCGCATATAAAAACTAAAGCTTCATAAGAAATCGTATATATTAAAATAATATATGTGTTGATTCTAGGTTGTTTATTCATTATTTATGACAAGGATTGCATGTCGTTGTCATAATTTTCAATAAAAACAATAAATGAACCAATTTCATGTAGCCCTAGCGTGTTTTAAATCGTATGTAATACATAAATACTAAACAAGTTGACTCGTGATGCCACTGTTGGAATTTAACAATCAAGTTAACCAATTTAACTCTAACGAGTACGCAACGGATAGCTCTAGTCTAGTTGATGTAGTGTGTTAAACAAGATAACTAATTGGATCTGTTGATTCTACGAATACCCAGAAACAATTCTTCTAATTATCGTTGATTCGAGAGGAATACCGATAGTTAGGCAAATTCTTGACAAAACTGCCAAAAATGAACTTTTCATATATTTTGGAACTGAATAGCCAGATGCTTAGTACAATACTTAAATAGGAAAATGAAACTGAAACGGGCCCTAAAAGGCAAACGGGCCGAAAGTTATGCCAAAAACAAAAGTTCCAAATTCTAAAAAAAAACACGAAAATGTAAATAACTCCTAAAATATGATGATTCAAGGCTAGGTTGTTTATTCATTATTTATGACAAGGATTGCATGTCGTTGTCATAATTTTCAATAAAAACAATAAATGAACCAATTTCATGTAGCCCTAGCGTGTTTTAAATCATATGTAATACATAAATACTAAACAAGTTGACTCGTGATGCCACTGTTGGAATTTAACAATCAAGTTACCCAATTTAACTCTAACGAGTACGCAGCGGATAGATCTAGTCTAGTATAATAATTAACATACAAAAACACACAATAAGGAATATGTAGATTAAATAAGAAACATACCCTCGTAGACACCAGCAAGTATATGAAACCAAGAATGAGAAACTAGTGACTAAGTGGTCACCTCTACGAGTGCTCACACAAACACGTAAACAAGCACGCCCGGATGCTAGTCCAACCCTCACGTATACCCAATACAACAAGTGTATATCAAATCAACTGAAAACAATCACCAAAAGTCCCACACACTTCTGTACCGAAATTCAGATTGGTGAATTAGGGTTTTCACCGATTTCGGTTATAACCGAAATAGAGCAGAAACAACCGAAATCAAGAGCAAAGAACCCTAGGTCGAATCAACAAGTTCCCACACCTTGGGAACAAATAAACCAATACTTTAGACCTGTTGGATCAGCCTTGGATCAGATCTCAACTCGAAAAAACCCTTAATAGAGTTAACCGAATTAGGCAGAAACACCGAATTCAAGAACCCTTATATTTGGTTTAAGTATTCGGCTGTTATAGTGAACAAGGATAGGAAATCAGGTTTGAGTGTTTGTTGTGTTCTGTTATGTCGAACCAAAAGCCAGGAATAAGGAGTATTTATAGCTCTTTCACCCTAAATCATGATAAGATTAAAACTATAAGTTTAATCCTTATCATACTTCCTCAAAACCTTATCACATGTTTCCTTCCTTTATCCACTAGATTCAACGAACCAAGACATTCTCTAGAACCATCCATGTAGCCGGCTAGCTCACAAGGACATCACATAATTCTTGTCTTAATTGTTCGTGTCCAAACGGTTTACATTTAATAGTATACGTGAAGTAAAAACGCGCTCTAAATGTTTTATCGTGTGTGCCCCCAATAGGCTCACACACTTCTAGTCGTGCATTACGTATCTAACTAACATAACCCAACAGCTCCCACTTGGGAGTTGGAGTAGTAGATAGCCCATACAATAACGACGGAAATGTCTAGCAACACTCACATTCGTTTTTAAAACCACAAGTGTTTGAGATCAAGTTTCATAAACATTCTCAGTAGCATGGTTATTTTGTCTTGCTATAATCATCCCTTTGTTCAAATACCGTTAAACCATGGATATAGATCCTAACTCATTCCATATAGTTTAACCATTTAGATTCTCGTTATAGAATTCAATACAGATATACCAAATGTAATCAAGAATCATCTTGCATTACCCTTTGGGTTCGGCCAAACAATTATCTGATTAATTCTGGAGAGGCGCCAAGGTATTATTCTGCACATATCAAGTGGAGGAACAAATTCTTTGTTGAATACAAGTGTTGTGAATGCTGCTTCACATCACTTCCAATAATAGTCTTTATAACTACCTTTTTCAGGACAGCGTTTGACATAGAATTAAAAAGTGATATCCACACATACCATAACTTGTTTGTATTCTCAAGTCTAAGGATGACTTAACTAACCATTTTCAAATTTTACTTATGATAACGGATCCATAAAGTAAACATTTGAAGGTTGGGGTATCCAATACGCATCCCTTGTGAGTAACATATGAGTTTGGTGGGAACCATCCATATATTCAAAGAATATAACCAACACTCACATTGTAAAACCTAAAAATCTCAATAAGAGTAAAAGGACCAAAATGCCCCTAACGAAAGAAAAATGTATAAAAGCTTAAATAAATTCAATTTAATGCTATAAATTATGAAAATGCAACAAGTAACAATTATGAAATTTATGTAAGAATAAAATACATTATATTATACAAGAAAAATAAATTACTTATGTATATATATTATTTTGGCCGATTTATTATATTAGTTATTTATGCATTATATTTAAAAATTAAAGTAAATAAGATAAAGATAAGTATCAAAATAATTTGGCAAATGATAAATCTGATTTTAGTCTATTCTAGAAGCCATAAACTCGTCATTATTCTCTAGCATATCTTTTATATGCATTTCATTTTATTAAAACTCTAAAACAAATACCACCGAACCCTATATTGCTAAAATTTTGGATGCCGCCAAGTCATTTAAGTTACTTCACCACTTGCAATCATGATCGTATTTATATCTGATGCCCTATGTATGAGTATTTTTTATTTAACGTATTAAAGTTACGTTTTCCACATCCATAGTGCCATCTCACTTGTACATATGATTGGACCCAAGCGCGTGCATTGTTTGTTAAAAATGCATATGCGCTCTGCATTTTTGCTTTCATTTGTTGGAAATTTTGATTCGTTATTCTTGCAGACACAAATTTTCTCGTGTTCCAATGCCTGAGAATAAGAACCCACTTGAGTGGTTTGTAAGAAAAGTGCAGGATAGAATTGTTTTAAGCACATCGAGGAGGTCTTTAGTTAAGGCTGCAAGCAAGTCAAGGTGAGATTTTGGAGCAAATTTTTTTTATTTTATTTCACCGTATCTGCTCTGCCATATATATTTGCTATATCATATATCTTTCGCTCCCTTAATCTGTTTGTTTGAATACAGGCTCTCCATTGAGTATGAAGAAAGAGATGAGATGGTTGTGGCTCATATGGTGGATGGCGTTGATGCTTTCATTAAGATACCTCAAGGGTGGACAATTGCCAATTCTTGATTGAAGTTATTATCTTTAAAAGGTTCAAGTCAATCTTCAAAGGAGGTTACTCTCAGCTTTATTTACAAAGTTGAGGTTAATCATTCATTTCTAATTGTGTGCTTCCTTTTAGCTCTTGCAAATATTTCCTTTCAGTAACAGCTTATATGTTCATTCTAAATGAAACGGGTCAAACAGGTTATAACTTTCCCAAAGAGTACTCTAATGTTTACAACCTCCTGAATCGCTTCATTTAAGCATATTAGTTTGTTAAACAAGTAATATAGCAATAGATATCATTTTTACGTAGTTATCTCTGAAACTAAATTTCTTTTTCTGACAGAATGTGTGATGGGCAACCCAAGTACTCAACCGAATCTGTTTGACCTGTATCAATATTCTTGCCTGCTTTGACCCGAACCAGTACTGTCAGTTACCCAACCCACCAATGTTATCCATTCCATATAATATCATGATCGTATCACTATGAATTTTTGCTTTATCAGATATGTTTAAAGCTTGCCCCGTGTATATAGTTTTCATGCAACTGAAGTTGGTCATGTATGTAATGCTGACATGAGTTCACATACTGAATCATAAATTTGCTTAATAAGTGGTTCTTTCATTTTTATGGTTTGTCATTGAGAAAAGCAAAGTTTTTACGTGATGTATCGATGTGGTCATGTTGATTTCATTTTTTACTTAGAAAATACTTGGATAAAATCTTTACGTTGTGAGACTTGATTTAATTTTGAACCCTTTAACCTGAAATCTGAACTTTACTTCTGTTTAAACGTCACAGAAAAAACTAAAAGATATAAAATTTAAATTAAAACTCTCATATAACACGTAGTTGAATCAAAACTTGTAGCTGCTATATTAACCACTACTTGATTTCCTCAGACTAAATCAGTCTACGTTGTTTCAGGAAATACTAAATTCCTTAGATGTAGTATGCCAAAATCTATCAACATTTATCGATGCAATTGAAGAAATTTTCAAGCAAAGAATGCGCATTGAAATCCAATCCACCAATTACTTTTAATTCCATCACTTTGATGCATTCTCTTACTATTCCCATATCTTTAGTCGAAACTAGAAGTACTTGAATCGCCATTCTGTATCCTTTGTTTAGACAAGCATCATTTGACTATGTAAGTTGTAAAATATGGAATGTTGTCGGTGTGTGATGATGCGAGTGATTTAGATTAATGGAACCTGGTGAGATTCATTTTATGACAAAAGAGTGAAAGACCATCATAAAACTTAACACAACGTGTACTTGGTAGTTGTAAATTCTGTTGATGCCTCTTTATTAGAATCTGGATTTCCTTTAGAGGAGATTAGGGCTGCTGTTTGGGATTGTGCGGGCTCAAAGGCTCACGGCCTGATGGGTTTAATTTCAACTTCATCAAGTCCTTCTCGGATATGGTCAAAATCAATTTCTGAAACTGCATTAGTCACTTTGAAGCAACTAGGACTCTGAAAACAGAATGCAACCCTTCATTCACGGTGTTGATTCCTGAAAAACTCTATCTGATTGGCTTCTCGGATTATAGGCCTATTAGCCTCATTGGATGTGTATAAAGTGATCTCGAAGATCCTTGCCTCTCGACTTGCGAAAGTTATTGACTCCATTATTGGCCCAAACCAATCGGCGTTCATTAAAGGTAGGCAAATTGCTAATGAAATTGTTCGTATGGGTTAGAAGACCAACGCATCTTGCTTTTTAAAGTGGACTATGAGAAAACTTTTGATAGTGTTAGTTGAAACTTTCTTCTTGACGTTATGAGACAAATGGGATTCGGTCTCAAATGGAGGAATTAGATTGCCTCGTGTCTTTCATCAGCCTCTATCTCGGTTCTCATCAATGGCTCTCCTTCCAATGAATTTTTTATAGAACGCGGGCTCAGGCAATGAGACCCTTCGTCTCCTTCTCTTTTCCTCCTCATTGCCGAAGCTCTTCAAGTCACCATTCTCAACGCTTGTGATAAAGGCGTTTTCAAAGGCGCGTGTCTTGCGAATAGCGGGATTAACATCTCTCTGTTGCAATTCGCGGATGACTCCCTTTTCTTTGGTGAATGGAGTAGCCAAAACGCCTCTATCCTTATCAACATTCTTCATTTGTTTTGAGCTTGGGTCGGGGATTAAAGTTAATTTGGATAAAAGTAGGTTGTTTGGGGTCGGGGTCCCTCTTAATGGGGGTGATTTCTATCGCCTCATCGCTTGGATGTGCCCATGCTGTCCTCCCTTTTTCTTACCTCGGCCTTCCTGTTGGTCACAATATGCGGCTTTGTAAACCGCCTCTTGATGACGTATAGTATGAACACCAAGCTTACTGGGCTTAGTTCATAATATACACATATGCCCAATACAACAAATAGCCGGACTACTAAGCCTGACAAGGTTTACGCTCCGGATATTCCAAAGATGCACGTGAGTATCACTACTACATGACAGGTCTATAGCGATAGACGTTTCTGTCGGAAATCCGTCGGTAATAGTGGTTTCCGACGGATTTGTGACAAAAATAGTGTGTCGCTTATTTCTGGTCGCTAATTAGCATCTGCCGGAATTCTGTCAGAAACAGCGACAGAGTATGTGTCGGAATTCTGTTGGTAATGTTTCCGTCGGAAATCAGTCGGTATAATTTCTGTCGGTAGTTTGTCGTTATAAATTATTAAATTCAGTCAGAAAGTCGTCAGTAATAATCCCTGTCAGAAATCCGTCAGTAAACTATAGACAGGAGGATCACATTTTTATCAAAGATGATTTTCAGAATATAATCGAAAAAAGATAAATAGCTGGACAGATTAAAGCTCAACTTTAAGTAATCCTTTAAATAAAATAGATTAATGACCACTAAATACAAATAATCATTCAAAACTAAAAATATCTACTACCAAATGTCATCATTAATGTCAAACATAAAAGATGAAATTAAAGTATCTAATCCAAATATTCATAATGATATATCCAACTACTGAGGAGGACGCGCACTACAACATTTCTTTAACGTCGAGTTAATAGCGTTCATCTTTCATTGCCACTCCCTGTCTTGAGCTTCTTCACGAGCATTCACCCCATCACCAGTCACTGCAAACACTATACCGACATCCTTTAGCAACATCACTATCTCCAGCGCGTGACGTGGTTCAGCCTGTAGAAGAGAGTCCTCTTTAGACTTTTTGCGTCATGATGTTCCATAAATCGTCTTTATGTCATGCTTTTTGAGCTGATGTCATCATCTTGTTGAAACACACCAATCTCACAGAAACTTGCTTCTGTTGTATTCTTGTTATATCTTGTTATTACCATTACTTGAATTCTAGCAGCTCTGCAGTGGTATTGTTATATCATGTTATAACCATTATTGTTATAGATGTAGGGAACTGAGGTATATACAGAAACGCGAGATGTATAACCTTTACAAGTAGCCACTTTTTCCCAGAATTTAAGAGCATGATAACCCCCATGGATTTCCTATCGCCATCAAATTCAAGAGTAGTAATCCTATGCCCAGTTCCAACCAACGCTAGACATAAATCCTATTATCGACTTTTGAAGAAGTATACCAAGACATCTATAAAAGATAAACATATCAATAAGCCACTTACGACAAAATAAGGATACACAATATAGTAATCTAATGAAATTAAAAGTTACAAAATCATATCAGCAAATATAGTTAATCCAA
>BQNB010001386.1:118186-140946 GCA_026074375.1 Tanacetum coccineum | reverse complement strand
GTATCTTTTAAACGTCACACTTAGTGGTCGTTCTTATATCTTGTGCTATTGACCCATAATGTAACGCTCTCGGATATTCCATATTCCGCTGCATACTCAGATTTGAGGGTGTTACAGTTTACATCAACCAAGTGTTATATAATTATTAGGAAGATAATTATTAACTTTGCGTAGTTTATTTTTTTTATTGGTCACGTAAAAGGTTTACGTTTCGCAATAAAATACATTTGGACACACCCCGGAAATACCTAGACTTACCTAGACTGAAACCAATACCCACTTTTAAACCTTAACACAAAAATTAAATCAATTCTTGTACTAATACCCACTATGGCCGAATATGAGGACAAGAATAACTAGAAAATCCTTGTGACTTACACTAAGTACATGTACATGTACATCTAAGTTTTAATTAAGGTTTGTACAACATGTCCCTAGTAAGCTAATATACCTTGGTTAAAGATCACTTTGGATGCCTCTTTCTCCTTAACCCACGTCTCATACATATACACACCTAAAAATCTTCCTAATGATCCTAAAAGTACATGTACAAACCATGTTCAATTAAAACATGTACTAAGTGTTCCTAGTTAACTCATTACACAATGGTTATTAACCATTTAACTTCCCTATGATCCTTGTTTCTCCCTTGATGCCATGGCTAAACAAAGAACACACACATAAACCATAAGATCCCCATATCCTAGGTAATCTTGTACTTAGATCATGCAATTAAATAATGTACTTAAGTGATTTAACAAGAAACAATGTGTGCCTAACTAAAAACTACAAAACCCTAGTTAAGGGCACGATTTGGTTTGTTTGGGACTAAGAGGCATGCAACTAAGTATATGCCTATAAATACTCACACACTCTTACCATTTAGCACTCTTACAAATCACAAACCACTCAAACAACTAAAACCATACTTGTTTCTTTGTTCAGGTCACAAACCGCAACCAAAACACCCTCTTTGATTTTATTCGCACACACAAACACTACTAAGGGTTTCCATATGAGTCCACAAGGTTTACACGAGCTAAGGATTGGGTGTACACTAAGCTTTGGAGGTTAGTTTATTATTTGGTCGTGTATGTCATACGTGGGTGATAAGTGTAAAATACACATATCCGTTTGTACCTAAAATAACCCAAATAAACCCAAAACAGACCAAAAATGGCAAAAATATGCTTGTATTTGTGTTTTGTGTATGCAGGTATGGATAAGTCAAAAATCATAAGAAAACATTCAAAAGCAAGCAAACGCGGACACGAGAATCAGAAGAGTACAAAGCCGAAGCCCGAAAAGTCAAGCCGAAGCCAAATCCCTAGCCATTTCCTCTTTTATAAAGCCTCAAGGACCAATCTTGCAAATCCCAAAAGTTATTTATAACTAGAAAAGGAGAAAAGGAAGACAAGGGCCAAATGTGTAAACTTCCCAAACTCCAACAGTTTTAACTGTCCAAATTTGAGCGCCAAACCCATTTACTATTCATCGTCTCCCCCATTTTCACCCCCATGGTAAAACAAAGGGCTTTTGTTAATTAAAGGGTGCATTGGTCAATTCAAGGAAGCTCAAGCACAAATGCAAGGACAAATTAGTCTAATCAAGGGGATACTTATCCTAGCTCAAGCCCAAAGGCCACGTAATCAATGAAGAAGCACAAATAGTGGTGGGTTTTTGTGCTAATTTACTCACAAAACTAACACAAACGTCACATCAAGGGAATGGCACGCTGGCAATCCTCAGGTGTCCACAGCTTGATCAAACGGCCACGATTGAAGCTCAAATGATTAAAGCAATGAATGGCAGAGATTAAAAGTTTGGAGAGCAAGGCAAGAGGTCCTAGAAGCTTCAGCTTGGCACTATAAAAAGACCTCACTTCTCACACACACACCATCTAGTTTTTTTTTAGTAGTCGATTTTTAGTTTTATTAATTTTTAGCTTAAATTCATAATTTTCTTAAATGTAATTTCCTTTTTCAAGTATTGTAATCAGCTTCTTTAATTAATGAAATTCAGTCTTTTTATTTAATGCTTTAAATCTCGTTTTCTAAGCTCTCTTTTAAGTCATAAGGACCTTTTTATTTATCTTTCGGTTAAGTTATTGTGGCCGACAATCCCAATATGCCTAAATAAGCTCATCCAGCTTATTAATAATCAAACAAATAATAATACTTAAATAAGCTTAACAGTACTATTGTAACTTTGGAAACTAGATTGTAGCGCATTAAAAAGCTTAATGACTTAATGGGCGCCAATAAGCTCAATAAGCCATAAAATAAGCTCGTCCGAGCTTATTTATAAGTTGGCACAGCTTATGTGGCTTATTGGATTCAAATGAAACATATTGTCCCTAATTAGACTTTATTCGGACTAAAAATGTGATTTTTACAAGTTTAGGGACTAAATGTGTTCAATTTTTGAAACAGTAAAGGTTTAAAACTATTAACTCACTATTTTGATAACTTAAGGGACTGTTTTTGGTCATTCTAAAACTTTAGGGACTATTAGAAACATATAAAGACCTAAAGTGTAACTTTATAAAGTTGTAGGACTAAATGTGTACAAGTGAAAACATAAGGGTCTAAAGTGTAAATACTCTAATTTTTATAAACCATAAGGGACCTGTTTTGGTAAATATAGAAAACCTAAGGGTTTTTATAAACGAAAGAGTGATTTCATCAACACTTAACATATCGGGCTAATTATAAAACTGAAAATATAACAAGTTTGAACCTACGATTTAATAAATACAGATATTTATTAATCACTTTTATACGTATACAAGAATGTGTGAAATCGTATACCTGCCTAAATCCATCAAGTAAATTATAAATACATTAAACAAATTACACCACCACACAGATGATAACAGTATATATAGAACTACAAATATTGTAGTTTATACATTTATTCCTAGCCTAAATTTGTCAGACTAAGTACTGACCGTATTACTTATGGTATTTGACGGTGAATCATACTCGATATAATTGATCATTTTTAGAGGACTATATTACTAAGGTGAAGTTCATAGCCGCCATGTTTTATAATTATTAAATATTTATATCCTGTGGTGTGAGAACATGCTTTGTTTTATAAATTGGACGCAAGTGTACATTTTATACTATGATTACGTGTTTGCCTAAGTAGCGATAACCCACTGAGCCCATTATCATGAACTGTCAATTACTGGATATGAGAGCCGAATCGTTCTAAATAGATCCAATTTAGGGATTGACAATCCCCGATTGGGTTTTAGCCTAATCACCGTTGAACGGAACTGTATACCATGTCGGATTTGGGATGTTTCGGGTTAGAACATCGATTCACGGGCAATTATTGGCAATCTATTTGCATTCATACAGACCGAGCTCAGTGTCAGAGCTATTAAAACGTAATTACTTTTTATGATGTTTGCATCTGTTGCTTAATCATACACTTGGAAATCTTGCGGTCCTACAATTGATTTACATAAACCTATGAATTCACCAACTTTATGTTGACGTTTTAAGCATGTTTTTCTCAGGTCAATAAGGCACGGTGCGATGATACATTTGGAATTCAATAATGAATAGTCAACATTTTAAGATTAATGTTCTTATGCATACTTGGGGACAATTGTTAAAAACCGAATCTTTATTTATATGTTGAACCATTGAAGCCATTGGCTTAATGTAACTAAAAAAAACAAGTATTTGTTTAATCCAATTAAACTTTTCAAAGCGACACGATTAGTGTCGGTTCTCAATATCTGTAGTCTATTGAACTATAAAGTAACGCCCTCGGATATTCAACATTCCGCTATTACCCAGATTTGGGGGTGTTACATATTGGTATCAGAGCCAGGTTATAGAGAACCAGGTCAAAAGTTTTTGTCTGAACTATAACCATTTTCAAACACGGTTTTCACAAATGGGATTTGCAAGGGACATACATACATTACTTGTTTGCATCTAGCGCATATATGCTTACATGATACACATTGTTTTAGCATTAGTAGTTACTAAGTGCTTACATGATTAATATACGCATATATAAATTATATTACGTATATTACTATAAGTCTCTTATAAGTAAAACTTATAGACGTAACATACAGATCTCTCTTATAATTAATACTTATATAAGTTATTTTTATTTTTACAGCAGTCATGTCTTCGGCATCATATGTGGTTACCTACACTTCCGTCCACACCGACTCTGAGCCAGGCAGAGTCTTCTGGGGAGCCGACGATGAGGAGATATCTGAGGGAGGCATTCCATAGGTCATTGTATTAGGATACGACGGACTTCCTATACAGCCAGTAGCCCCACCATCACCGTATACATACCAGCCAGAGGATTTCCACCAACACCGCCATTCCTCAGGACGAGGGGGTAGGTGGATGAAGGTGAAATTTAGTGGAAGGGATAAGCGTGAGCCTATGTTCGTACAGGCACATGATCCTGACTACGTGCCAGAGCCTATATACCCGGAGTATATACCATTGGAGGATGAGCATGAGTTTCCAGCTGAGGAGCAGCCATTACCTCCTGTTGATTCACCTACTGCTGAGTCACCCGGATATGTTACTAAGTCGGATCCCGAGGAGGATCCCAAAGGAGTACGAGGATGATGAGCCATAGGATGGTTCTGGTTGACAATCCTAATTGTGACGGTGGAGTATAGATGTGGATATGATGATGACGGCGATCATCTATGGATGACGCCGAAGATGAGGATGAGGATGTGATGAAGGAGGAGGACACTTTAGCTTCCGGCCTACTCTGCTTGGTTTGTTGTAGCCTGTCTGATGACCTAATTTCCCCACTTGAGGGAACAAAGCCTGTTATACCACCACCCTCCACTCACATTACTATTGGTGCTAAGGTTATCGTTCTGCCTCAGGCTCATCCATATCCCTTCCCACAGAGGCAAGAGTTGAGAGACTTCCGCTGCATGACTACTCCCATCACCATCACCACCTATATCACTATCACCACCCTCTGCAAATAGTGCCTTGTAGTACTTGGCTCCCACCTGTACATTCATCACCACTACCTGTGCCATCAACATTACTACCATCATCTGGGTATCCAACCCAAATCCAAACACTTAGGATAGCATCCACACAGGCTCTTATTGATGCAGTTACTGCCGCATTACTATCACCTCTACTACCACCATCTCTATACATACTACCACCTGCTGACCGTAGGGACGATATTCCCGAGTCCGAGCAGCCACCTCGCAAGAGGTTGTGTTTGACTATTCTAGGCTCAATATGAACGTGGAGAGTCTACCGCCAGAACCCCTTACCATAGGTCGAGAGGTAATGATTAAGGACTTTGTCAGCACCGTAGATGCTGAAGTAGACGACAAGGGATTAGTGAGGTTTGGTATGGTAGTAGGGATACTGGGTTAGCTCCGGGCGGAGTGGCATGATCTTGAGAATAGACACCTATGACCATGGGAATAGGTCAATACTAGGGTCCATAGAAGAGCTAGCTGAGCTCCATGAAGCATTGCTACACAGACTTATATGCCTTACTAGATGATAGCTTCGGGGATAGTAGGCTCGTAGAAACACAAGCTGAGTCGAAAATGGACTTCGCAAGCGGTCAACTTACTTATGGGAGATAGGATGACTCTTCAAGAGACAGGGAGGAGGCTTATGCTTCCCGAGAGGCTTGGGCCCACTCGATAGGATTGAGTCAGGCGACCCATCAGGAGCTTCAGACCCACCGTGATCATGTGTATGCATACTAGACCCATCTCCAAGCACATCAGACACAGCTACAGCTACAGGGTACTCTCATTCAGACACAACATCAAGTACATGAGACGCGCATACAGTGCAATCAGGCTGAGATAGCAGCGCTTCGTGAGACTGACGCGTAGGCGTTAGGCACAACGGTAGTGGTGTGTGTGAGACTCTTCGTGTATGAAGACATGAGCGAGAGATGGGCGACATGGCAGACCGAGTATGCTAGCACAGCGAGGATAGCAGATGTGATCTAATAAATCCAGCACCGGATGCTAAGGAATTTCCAGATCACCCATGATGCTTCAGGGATGCGGACAGTCAAGTACTAGTGGATTCGTCATTTCTCTTGCTTAGTGTCATTGTATAGCTTTAATTATTAGTGGTTTTTTCTTAGCTAAGCATATCCTTAGATCTTTGTAATCTAATTTTGTGTAATCAGACAAACTATTACATGTAAAAAGATTTCTAAGTTTATGAATTAAAATATATGTATTAAGGTTATACTATATACGCTCTCTTGTGTTACAATCACATCCTTAAATTTATGTACCTTGTTATGATTGTGACCTCACGTGTTGTCTCTTATGATTTAGACAAATCATGGCACCTGCGACAAGACGAGGACCGAATACTACTCCTAACAACACCAACCCAAACAACATGACCTCGGAATCCATCCAAGCTATGATTGATCAAGCCCTTCTGCGAAACTCTACTAATAGAGATGGAAGCCACAGTTCAGACAGGGATAACCGAAGGGAGATGTGCAAACTAAACGCTGCACTTGTTTTATTACGCTTGACTTCAGGAAGTGTCAACCTTTGAACTTCAATAAGAACTGAAGGCGTGGTCGGTTTGATCTCGGTTGATTGAAAAGATAGAGTCATTTTTCAATATCAGTGGGTTGTGCATATATGATAATTAGGTGAAGTTTGCCACCTGCACTCTGTATGTGCTGCTTATAACTTGTGTAGAATTTCAGATAACGAAACTTAGGTCCCAGAGTGTATATGCAATGACTTGGAATTACGTCAAGAGAAAGATGACGGGCAAGTATTGTCTGCGGGGTGAAATCAAGAAACTAGAAATCGAGCTGTGGAACCTAAAGGTCAAGGGGAACGATGTTCCAGCATACACTGAACGTTCCAAGAGCTAACCCTGAATGAACTAAGTTTAGTTGCCATGAAACCTGATAAGGGTATGACAATACATCAGTGACATCCTAACAACATTTATGGAACGTCCAAATCTACAACCCAAGACAATGGATGAGACTATTGAGTTTTCCAACAACTTGATGGATCAGAAACTCTGCACCTACGCCAAAAGTCAGTCGACAACAAAAAGGAAGGCTGATGATTCATCCAGAAACAACCATGGTCACCAACAACAACCCTTCAAGAGGCAGAATGTCGTCAAGGTCTACAATATGAGGACAGGCAAAAAGAATTCATATGGGGGATCTTTACCCAAGTGCACCAAGTGCCATTTTTACCATAATGGCCCGTTTACACAGAAGTGCCACAAGTGCAACAAGGTATGGCACTTTGCCTGCGATTGCAGGAGTACTGGCAACACAAACGTTGCTAATGAATCAGAAAGGCAATTGGGGTCATCTCCCAAAGGGAATGGTTAGTATTTGATTGTTGGAGCACCATGGGCAATTCAAGAGAGATTTCCTAAGTTTAAGGACATAAGTATGGAGGGAAAAGGAATTCACGAATGCTGTGTGAATGCAGTTGGAATAGCAGATAAGATAGGGAATGCATCGGGAAACCCAGATTCCAATGTTGTTACGGGTACGTTCCTCTTAAACAACCACTATGCATCTATCTTATTCGACACTGGTGCCGATAAAAGCTTTATATCCACTGCATTTAGTTCCCTGATTGACATCGTCCCAAGTCCATTAGAAAATAGTTATGATGTCGAATTAGCCGATGGGAAAATAGTTGGATAACCACAATTATACTCGTTGCACTTTAAATTTCTTTCTTAGGACCATCCTCCACATAGATCTAATGCCTGAAGAGACTGAGAATAGTTTTCGAACGTCATTATCGGTGATGGACGTTTAAGAAGATGTCACGTCAGTGATCGTGCGCGATGAGAAACTTGTCAAGATATCCCTATGGGAATGACACTTTAACTTTGTGTGGCACCAAAGTAGCAACGGAGAGAATATTCTCGGTTGAATAGATTATCTCATTTAGTTCAAAAGCTCAAGAGTCAAGCGAAGGTAATGCCAGGTCTTTTTGGCGCAGATATCCGCCAAGAAAGAGGAGGACAAGTCAGAAGGAAAACAAATTAAGGACATACCAATCGTCTGAGACTTTCCTGAAGTGTTTCCCGAGGACTTGCCGGGTCTTCCCCCAACTCGACCAGTGGAATTCCAAATCGACTTAATTCCAGGAGCCCGCACCCTAGCGTCGAGCACCGTGATCGATTGGCTCCATTCCGAAATGAAGGAATTATTCAGAACAATTACAAGGCTTTTCGATAAAGGATTCATAACCTGTTCTCGACCTTAGGGGACCCGGTCTTGTTGTCAAAAAAGAATAAAGTGATGTGGGTCATTCAGGATGACATTGACTACCAGGGATTAAATAAGCTGACCAGTGAAAGAACCGCTTTTTTATCCACTCCTAGGATCGTCGATCTATTTGATCAACTCAAGGATCCACCATTTTTTCGAAGATAAGATCTGAGATCATGATATCACCAGCTTAGAGTACGAGAGCAAGACATTCCAAAGACGGCATTCCGAACTCGGTATGGCCATTACGAGTTCCAGGTTATGCCAAATGGACTGACAAGCGCACTTCGTATTCCAGGAACCCTTCATGAACCGAGTATGCAAGCCTTACTTGGATAATTCATAATTGTCTTCATCGATGACAAACTTATTTATTCAAAGGACAAGAGAGAGCATGAAGAACATCTTAAGGCCATTTTGGAATTGCTTAAGAAGGAGAAGTTGTATGCTAAGTTTTCAAAATGTGAATTTAGATTGCTGAAGGTACAATTTCCTCGGGCATGTCATTGATAGCAGAGCATACACGTGGATCCAGGCCATGATAGAATCTATCAAATATTTGGAGGAGCATTCTAAGACACCGAGAAAGGAATAAACAAGTAGCTGCCAATTTTTAGGACCTTGTCGTTTACTATCGAAGGTTCATCGAAGGATTTTCAAAGATTGCTAAATCAATGACGAAGCTTACTCAGAAAGGAATCAAGTTTAACTAGGGTGAAAAGGAAGAGAACGAATTTCACAGTTGATAAAGCAGAAGTTGTGCAGTGCTCATTCTGGCTTTACCTGAAGGAAGCAGAAGACTTTATGGTCTATTGTGATGCGTGTACACAAGGGTTTAGGTGTTGTATGAAGCAGAAAGAGAAGGTGATTGCTTATGCTTTCTCGACACTAAAAGATCAAGAGCAAAACTACACCACTCATGATTTAGAACTTGGGAACGTATAGTGTTATGCTACAAAAGATAGGAGACATAAATGTAAGGAACCAAATATCACCGTGTTCACCGACCATAAAAGTCTACAACACATTCTCGATCAAAAGGAGCTTAACATAAGGCAACGTCGTTGGATAGAATTGCTGAGTGATTACGATTGTGACATTCGTTATCACCCGGGGAAGGCAAAAGTATTGGCCAATGCATTGAGCAGTAAGGAACGGATTGAGCCATTGCGGGTTCGAGCCTTGGTTATGACTATTGGCTTGGATCTTCCCAAACGAATACTAGAAGCTCAGATCAAGGCCCTAAAACCAGAGAATCTTGAGAATGAAGATGTAGGCGGTATGATCAGAAAGGATATACCCAAGGAGAAATTGGAACCACGTGTCGATGGAACTTTATGCTTAAATGGCAGAAGTTGGTTACCTTGGCTAGTGGCGACGTTCAGACCGTAATTATGCATGAATCCCACAAGTCGAAGTATTCTATCCATCCCGGTTCTGAAAAGATGTACCAAGACATGAAGAAGCTATATTGGTGGCCAAACATGAAGGCTTACATTGCCACTTATGTTAGCAAGTGCTTGACGTGTACGAGGGTCAAGGCCGAACACCAAAGGCCATCAGGATTTTTAGTATAACCAGCAATACCCGAGTGGAAGTGGGATAATATCACGATGGATTTTATTACCAAGCTTCCTAAGTCGTCATAAGGTTTTGACACCATCTGGGTGATTGTGGATCGACTTACAAAATCTGCTCACTTCTTGCCAATAAGGGAGAATGATCTATTAGACAAGTTGGCAAGGTTGTACCTGAACAGGATAGTAGCAAGACACGAAATACCTGTGTCAATCATCTGTAATCGTGGTGGGAGATTCACATCTAATTTCTGGAAATCATTTCAGAAAGCTTTGGGTACAGATATAAGCATGAGCATTGCGTATCATCCAGAAACTGATGGCCAGAGCGAGAGGACTATTTAAACTCTCGAGGACATGCTATGTGCTTGCGTGATCAATTTTGGCAAGGGATGGGTTAAGCATTTGCCACTAGCCGAGTTTTCATATAACAACAGTTATCACGCTAGCATAAAGGCCACACCTTATGAGGCATTGTATGGTTGAAAATGTCAATCACCGGTGTGTTGGGTCAAAGTTGGATAAGCTCAACTGACTGGTCTGGAATTGATCCAAGAAAAAACAGAAAAGATCGTCCTGATCAAGCAAAGGATGCAAGCTGCTCAGGATCGACAAAAGAACTACGCTGATCGGAAGCGAAAGCCGATGGAGTTTAAAGTTGGGGATAGGGTTATGCTCACCATAATTATTGCAATTCTCAAATATAAATGATTAAGTAACAATTCTTTGCAATAACTATACAAAATGGGTTAATATCGTTGGATAAATGATGCTATAAAATAGACGCTATTTGATGTCATCAATTATATTCACTAATTGTAATAATCGAAACGGGTTAACATTGAATCGGACGGTGTGTTTATCCATCCGATTACGAATGGATCAGGAAAGGTGCGTGAGTAGTGAAATCTTAAGCTGACAATGATCTTTCTCAAGCTGATGAGGTTGTGGCTGACACAGTCATTGATGAAATCTTAACTGAGATCAATACAGGGGTTTCAACATCCAATGTTTCCAACTCTTGTGTCAAAGATGGTTGCTGCAAAGGTGCTATAGACAAAGAATAATGTTCCTCCTATCAATATTCAAGCGTTAACAACTATGAAATTGTACACGCATATCTAGAGCTTTGGTGCACCTCATGTAACATTTCTCAATTTCAGGTCATTTTACGACTCCTATTATTCGTCACTATTTATTTTGGTCCAATACGCGTTACTTTTAATTTAACTTTTAGCTAAATCGCATAGACTAGAAATAATCATGTAATGTAAACGGTCATCAAATAAATAAAGGTTTACATCAACCAAGTAATATATAATTATTAAGAAGATAATTGTTAACTTTGCATATTTTATTTTTATTGGCCACGTAAAAGGTTTACGTTTCGCAATAAAATACATTTGGACACACCCCGAAAATACCTAGACTTACCTAAACTCAAACCAATACCCACTTTTAAACCTTAACACAAAAAAATTAAATCAATTCTTGTACTAATACCCACTATGGCCGAATATGGGGACAAGGATAACTAGAAAATCCTTGTGACTTACACTAAGTACATGTACATCTAAGTTTTAATTAAGGTTTGTACAACATGTCCCTAGTAAGCTAATATACCTTGGTTAAAGATCACTTTGGATCCCTCTTTCTCCTTAACCCACGTCTCATACATATACACACCTAGAAATCTTCCTAATGATCCTAAAAGTACATGTACAAACCATGTTTAATTAAAACATGTACTAAGTGTTCCTAGTTAACTCATTACACAATGGTTATTAACCATTTAACTTCCCTATGATCCTTGTTTCTCCCTTGATGCCACGGCTAAACAAAGAACACACACACAAACCATAAGATCCCCATATCCTAGGTAATCTTGTACTTAGATCATGCAATTAAAGAATGTACTTAAGTGGTTTAACAAGAAACAATGTGTGCCTAACTAAAAACTACAAAACCACCTAGTTAAGGGCACGGTTTGGTTTGTTTGGGACTAAGAGGCATGCAACTAAGTATATGCCTATAAATACTCACACACTCTTACCATTTAGCACTCTTACAAATCACAAACCACTCAAACAACTAAAACCATACTTGTTTCTTTGTTCGGGTCACAAACCGCAACCAAAACACCCTCTTTGATTTTATTCGCACACACAAACACTACTAAGGGTTTTCATACGAGTCCACAAGGTTTACACGAGCTAAGGATTGGGTGTACACTAAGCTTTGGAGCTTAGTTTATTATTTGGTCGCGTAAGTCATACGTGGGTTGTCTCATTTCTCACGTACACTCGAAAACAAAGCACTAGGACCTTTGTAAGTCACATTCGAACCCATAACATTTGTATCATGCGTGTTTCTTTTCTTGTTAACTAGTTTATATGTCACGTATGTATATACATGATGTACTAGAGTGAGTTCGCGCATATTAAATGAGAGACATGCGAGTTATACGCAATATTAATGCGTATAACAATATTGTGTGGTGATTTAAAAGGGTAAAGAAAACATGTGACGAGACTTAAAAACAAGCAATGACTTTAAACCTTTCGTTTATGAAAACTTGGACCTCGATGTATACAATATACCTTATACACGAATTTAAATAAAAACCACACGTAAACTTTTATCGTAAACAACGTACGATGGCTTGGGAATGCATATGGGACGTTGTGAGACACTTGCATGTAAAACGCGACGTATAAATATGTTAAACACACGACATATAGCTACTAGGGCAATTCGTTTTCAAAACATACGTGTTACTAGAGGGTAACGGGCCACAATGGGCCTTGCGTAGTCCAAACAAGCTCACGGGTTAGGCCCAACAGCCCAACGGTGGACCGTAGCTTATTTTTAAGCTCATCCGAGCTTATTGGTTGAACTAGGAGGCTTATTAAACTTATAAGAAGTCAAGCTTGCACAAATTAAACTCCTATTGGGCTTTTCAAGCCCAATAGCCACGAACGAAACCCATACGCCACGAATAAGCTTGGCAGCTTATTTGTGAGCTTAAAACAGCTTATGAGGCTTATGATGACCTTAGAAAGGTTATTGGACCTTGAAGGATTAAGCCCAAACACTTAAGTCACCATTTTGGCTCATATCGGGCTCGAAAAGCCCAATAACGAGCTTAATAGCTTATTGGATAAGCCACGCGATTAAAATAGCTTAAAACAGACCCTAATGAGCTTATTGAACTAAGAAAACAAGTTGGAATCAATGAGAAAACCCTAATGGGCCTTTTTATTTACTTTCGGTTAAGGTTATTGGGCCGACAAGTCCAATAGGCCTAAATAAGCTCCTCCGAGATTAGAAATAAGCCAAACTAATAATTATAACTTAAATAAGCTTAACAAGTGCTTTTGTATATTTGGAAACTATAATGGACCATTAAAAAGCTTAATGGACCTTAATGGGCCCAATAAGCTCAATAAGCTAAAATAATGGTCCATTATAGTTTCCAAATATACAAAAGCACGGACGAGCTTATAAAGTTATCACTTAAGGGACTGTTTTTTGTCATTCTGAAACTTTATATTTTTGGACCTTAATGGGCCCAATATACTGTTTTTGGGCCTTAATAGTCCATATAAGGACCTAAAACTTTACAACTTAATAGTCCATATGGGCCCTTCAGAATGACCAAAAAACAGTCCCTTCAGGGACTTTACAACTTAATAGTCCATATGGGCCCTTGTAAAGTTGTAACTTAAGTCCATATAAGGACCTAAAACTTAATAGTCCATATGGGCCCAATAAAAACAGTCCCTTAAGGGACTGTTTTTGGTCATTCTGAAACTTTATGGACTATTAGAAACATATAAGGACCTAAAGTGTAACTTTGTAAACTTGAAGGACAAAATATGTACAAGTGAAAACTTAATAGGTCTAAAGTGTAAATACTCTGTTTTTATAAACCAGAGGGACTGGTTGGTAATTATAGAAAACCTAGGGGTATTTTATAAACAAAAGTGATTTCATAAACACTTAACATATCGGGCGAATTATATTCGGATAATATACAAGTTAACCTACGATTTAATAAATACGGATATTTATTAATCACTTTTATACGTATACAAGAATGTGTGAAACCGTATACCTTCCCAAGAGCCATCAAGTGAATATAAATACATTAAACATGTACACCACCACACAAGTGATAACAGTATATATAAACTAGCAAGATATTGTAGTTTATACATTGAGTCTTTAGCCTAAATTTGCAGACTAAGACTGGCCGTATATACTTAGGTATTTAACGGTGATTCATACTCGAATATAATTATCATTTTCATAGGACTATTTACTAAGGTAAGTTTATAGCCCCATGTTTTACAATTATTTAAATGATTTACATCCTTGGGGTGAGAACATGCTTTGTTTTACAAATTGGACGCAAGTGTACATTTTATACTATGATTACGTGTTTGCCTAAGTAGCGATAACCCACTGAGCCTATTATCATGAACTGTCAATTACTGGATTGTGAGCGTGAATGTTATAAATAGATCTATTTGGGATTGACAATCCCCATTCGGGTGATTAGCTATCACCGGGAACGAACGTATACCATGTCGGATTTGGGATGTTACGGGTTAGAACATCATTCACGGGCAATTATTGGCAATCTATTTGCATTCATACATGTCGAGCTTCAGTGTCATGAGCTTAGGAAAACGTAATTACTTTTTATGATGTTTGCATTTGTTGCTTAATCATACACTTGGAAATCTTGCGGTTGATTACATAAACCTATGAATTCACCAACTATATGTTGACGATTTAAGCATGTTTTCTCAGGTCAATAAGGCACGAAGTGCCAAGAAACATTAGGGGTCACTCTTTGGAGAGTCAGTACTAAAGATTTGAGGTGTATTACATCTCGGAAACATTTGTTATAAACCAAAATCTTTACTTATATTGTCAAACAATTTGAAGCCATGAGCTTATGTAATGAACAAGTATTTTGTTAATCCAATGTATCTTTTTAAAACGACACGTTTAGTGGCCGTTCTCATATCTTGTGCTATTGATCTATGAAGTAACGCCTTCGGATATTCAATATTCCTGCTCTAATACCAACCTCCAGATTTTAGGGTGTTAACAAAAGGGGTATATATACATGAGTTTTGTGCCCCTAATTGGGCTATGGAGTGGGCTAACATGTGGGTAAGGACCCGACCCAACACCATAAGTCATATGGTAATTAAATGATTAATATTAAGGCTACGAGCTAACCTATGCTAGACATTACACGGGGTGACCGAGTCTTTTACATGGATTTTCATAATCCTAACACATCGTAAACTAAAATAGATGCATTAATTCATAAAATAAAATTCATACTTGATAAGTATGAATATTACAACATAGAGAATAAATAAGCATAAAGACCTAACTAAAATAACATCCTAAAACTACATAAAGCCTAGTTGATTCTTAATTCATAGAGGATGACTCAAACAAAAGTTGGGTGAATTTTTATTTTTAAACATCAAAATGAATGTTTAATGTAAAGGTGGAAGAAGGTGGATGTGGAAGCGGAGGTGAGAAGGGCAACATGAAAAGCATTTCAACCCTAAGGAAAGATGAGATTGCGGGTTGTGGAAGAACAAAAACAATGAGCCCAAGGTCAGTCAAGGATATTTGAAGAAAATAGGATGTCCTAAAGTAGTAGGGTGGGGGGGGGTTGAGGAGGTGGCGATGTGGGTGGTGGTGCCGGGTCTCCAACATGTGAACAAGAGAGTGAGATAGGAGAAGAGTGAAGTGATTTCCAAGGGAAGGGTGACTTTGAGAGACGTGGATTAGAAGTTCTTGGAGGCGAGATCCAATGGATTATCAAGAAAAGATTAGTTGTTATGGAGAAGGTATGTAAAGGAGAAGAGTTTGGTTTTGATTCAAAAGAGGATGAGGTGGTTCCTAGAGTATAAGATGTTTCTTTGGTTGATAGAGTTTTGGAATGTGCATTTGGTGGTGATGGAGATGATGATTTTTCTATAGGAGATGGTGTGTGAATGTTATCATCTTCTTGGGTCAAATCCACAAAGAGTTTTCTTGGTGGAATGATAGTGACTTTGATTTTCCTAGAAGGGTTGGATGAAGAGGCTTGAGTATAAGCCTTGGATAATGAAAAAGAAGAAGAGTAGGATGAAGATGATGAAGAAGAATGAGGGAGATGATCATTATTTAATCAAAAGGTAGTGGATTATTTTGGTAAAGCATGGTTATAGAATGTTAGGAATCTAAAATGTGTTTGTTAATATGGGGAGAGGTCAGTTGGGGCTAAGAAAAGGTAGTCAACTACACAAAAAAGGAGAAAACAGTAAAAATTCCGTGACTCCCTGGAGACGGTCCCAGAAATAGGGGAACAGTCCCAGATATATTAGGGGTCGTCCTTTGTTTAAGTGGGGTCCAGTTATCTAAGAGAAGACGTATTTTTCCTAGTTTTTCATGTTTTTCAAACCTGTGCAGAAAAAGGGAAGGCTAGATGTGCCCTTTTGCAGCCATTCCTATTTGCTCAAGAATCATCTAAACTAGCTAAATTTCAAGTACAAGAAACTAGCTAATCTAAAATCTAGCATGTGATCGAGTATAGGCATAGTGATCATGAAAAATATATCAAGCATGCATGATTATTATATATTGACTAGGTAAAGGACAATATCAACTAAGTATGCAAATTAATCCAAGGGATGATAAAATTAAGATAATCATCCAAGGGAAATATAGTTGCCTAATATTTTACAAAAATACCAACAAGTTTTTGTTTCAAGTGATCATTCTACCAAATAACAAGTGGAAAGCATACGAAAGTATTAATACGTCTAAGTAGCCAAGCATAGCAAATAAAAATACCAACACGTCTAAGATAAGTAGTGAACATAATAAAAATTATTTTTTAGCAATATTCAAATTGCTCATTTCTTCTTGCCATTTCACAAATTTTAGATGCCCTTCCCGATTGACTTTAGCCTACTTCTATGCTAATCTCCCATTTGGACTTGACGGTTGAGGATTTTGGTTTGGAGTGTAAAGAGGGTTGCCATGTTTTGTTCATCATGAGGTGGGTTGGTGAACACTTGTGGAATTTCATTTAACAAAGAGTTGACATAGGATGTAGGAGAGGGAGTACGGATCACGAGAAGTACCATTCTCATCCCATCATTTATCATCAGCTAACGTTATGCAGAGGATAATATTGATGCAATAGGCGGAGGAAGAAGCAGAAGTGGAATGACGATCTTTTTTATGCCATAATCCTTTCTTTTCTTTCGCTCATGTTGTGGAGTGAGAGGATACATGACATGATCATACACGACATATCGATCACTAGACAACTCGGGAAAGTTTGACATGACATGGTTATACAAGCGGGGAGTCAAACAACAACCATAAGGGTAAGAATTCTCCTAGGGTTGAGACGCCTAACAAACATCATATCTATTTGTGCAACGAAGCATGAGCAGATTTGAATCTCGTGGAGAGACTTATACAATAGAGCATATGACTAAGACATGCTAGGAGATGATCCCGGTTGCCGCCAATACAAAAGACATTTCTACGAATAATTTCAACCCAAGTTTTCATATTATGTTGGACTTCTCTAGTTAAAACTTGATTTTCATAAACATACACAATTCGACCTTGGTGGACACGGGTTAGGGATTTCTCTCTTTCGAGTTGAACGTAGGTTTTGATTTCATCGAGAGAAGGAGGATCAGTTTGATAACGACCTCCTAAGGGTACACCTAAGGCCAACTTATCGAGAGACCATTGATCAGTAAATGAACATTGATCGTCTAAGGGAATGCGAAGAATTTGACCAAATTCTTTGAGAGTGTAAGAAAAGAAATTATTTTGAATGACGAACTCGACAAACAGTGACCTTTCCTGATTAAAGGAAAAGTCAAAATGCTATAGAACTCTAGCATTAATAGGGGAACAATTTGCTCATTTATTTTGAAAAGACAATTAAAATCAATTATTCTAAACATGGTATTAAGATAGACCATATCATCATAGTCAGCATTCAAAACCCGAACCTCATGAATGAAATGATTTTCAATTTGTTTAAAAAGATTTTTCAAAGGTGGACCATATTCACCAGATAGAATGAGAATATAGTCACGAGTGTTTTTGTTGTCAGAAGCAATCAAACGAGGCATTATCACCTATTACATACACAAAAACAAGAAGAATTTTATATATATATATATATATATATATATATATAATCACTTTGAAATTAAAATGCTGAAAATCGTTGCTTAGTGTGTGCCTATATGCAACAAATGTGAAGGTGCGGTTAACTTGACTCTAAACAAAACCTATGAGTTAACCCAAACACTCCTTACTTCAATTTTGCTCATCTAAACGCATCAAAAAATATTTATTAGTTATATACTTCAAACAATGATCACGAGTTCATCATGCATAAATGCAAAAACATTTTTGGAGTGTATTAACAATGGAAAATAAACTATAATCGATACTAGAAGAAAAGAAGAGAAAGATTTATGGAATGTGTTCCATCATTCCTAGACCTAGACGAAGATAAGTGAATGATTTACGCTTGGGGTTTAGTAATACTGTCTGCGATGTTATCTCTTTCCGAAGAAACCTTTTCCGAGGATAACGTTCGATAACGAAATGACCGAGTTTGAGGAAGGGAGTTTTTGTTTTTGATTTTTCAAGAATGAAATGATGGCTTATTTCGATGTGCTTTCAATCCAGCGAGTGTTGCCATCATGGTTTTCTTGCTTAAAGTCTATCGCAGCCTGTGTCGTCGCACATAATCGGAACATCGTCGAGTCGAATGACATATGTGATAAGAGCTTGTTTCATCCATATTGCATGTTGACATGACTTACTGGCGCATATGTATCCAGGCGTTGGTCGTGGAATACAAGAGAGGTTGTTTCATCGAGAACCATGATGGTTTAGACAACATCAAGACGAACGTACAAATACCGCTAGAGCTTATTTCTCAATCTACATAATCTCCTGCATGAACAGAGTTTCCATATACTATATACTACTGTTTTCTATGTCAGGATCCTATTAGGATAAACCATAATCCTAAGGTTGACAAAGTGCCTTTAATGTATCAGATTATATGCTTAATTGCTTAAAGATGAGAGGTTTTGGGATCCTCTTGGAAGCGTGCACAAAGTCAACATAAACATGATAATCGAGCCTTCTTGTCGTTAGAATAATAAAATCTACCTATCATAGCCTAGGTAACTAGTACTTCTACGGACTCACATCCTTTGTCTTTCTATGATTTTATATCTGATAACATGGGCGTTGTTTCAGTTGGTAATAGAATCTTCTAAAGACAAATATTTTAAGCATTACTATAACATATTTAGATTGAATAAGAAGATGCCATCTTTCCGTTTGATTTATTGTAAATCCTAGGTAAGAAGTTTAGTTCACTCTTCATGCACATATTCCAACCTGACATGCCTGAATTAGGCTAAGGTCATCCACATAACTCTTGACAAGTTAAACTGAATATAATGTCATCGACATATATTTGAACAATGATGAGATTTGAAACTCTCTTCTTTGTAAAAAGCGTGTTATCTACCATATCCTAAGAATATTTCATGTTTAATAAGAAAAGTTTTTAATCTATCGTACTAAGCTTTAGGAGCTTGTTTAAGACCATACAAAGCTTTCTGTAAGTTTTTTATTTGGTCTAAAACCATGATTAGGTTTCGAGAAATCAATGAATCTCGGAGTTTTGTGCTACGAAACCTCCTCATTGAGAAAACCATTGAGGTAATGCATATTTTTAACGTCAATTTGGAATAATTTAAAATCTAAAGCATAAGCACACTAGTACAAAAAGTGGTATTGGTCACACCAAAAATGTGTGATTATATACATATAGTCACACACGGAAAATTTTTCGTAGTGTGGACCAAAGGTCCTCGCGACCGATAGGTCACCTACGGTCACGCATTCGAGTTTTATGTCACACTATAATAAAGTCTTTATTGTCCCCGTATCCACGTTTTTTTTGTGTGAACTAAAAAAGTACAAATTAGTGACCGTAAACAATGTACAAACCAACAAAGCCATGTTTGATTTTGTATATTAAGTCACATACAATAAACATAGAGTGGCCAAAAGTTTCATTATGTGACCATATGGAGTTTTAAAAGTGAAGAAATATGTGTATTTGTGTGACTTTTGTTTCATAGCCAATGGCCACAATGAAATTTTAATGTTTGTGGAACCTTTTGTAATATTTAAGCCACACAAAGCATTTTTGTTTTTGGGTATTTATTCCATACAACTATGCATAAAGTGACCAAAAGTGTTTAAAAATGTGTGACCAAAATGGTGTTTAAAATTGAAGAAATGGTGTATTTTTGTGTGACAATTGATCAGACCAATAGCCACTATAAATTGAGGGTTTGTGTGACGCTTTTGTAAATTTAAGCCCAATACAAAGCATGGAGTTTTTTGTTTTTTGTATTTAGAGTCACATACAACTAAGGCATAAACTGACAAAAAGTGTTACATAAGTGTGACCATATGAGTTTAAATTGAAGAAAATGTGTATTTTTGTGTGACTAATGAGTTCATGTAACAATGGCCACGTGAATTTTATGTTTGTGTGGCCATCATTGGTAATATTAATCAGACACAAAGCCTGTAACTTGGAGTTTAGGTCAACATACAATTAAGCATAAAGTGGCCAAAAGTGTAATAAGTGTGATCCGATATGTGTGATATAAATAGAATGAAATATGTATTTTGGTGTGACTATATCATCCAAAATGTCACATGAATTATTTATGTTATTGTGGCGTTTGAGTAATAGTTAGTCATACAAATCCATGTTTGTTTGGGTTATTTAGTCACATATAATAAAAGCATAAAGTAGCCAAAATGTTTAATAAGATGTGACCATGATGGTGTTTAAAGAGTGAAGAAATGTTAAATTTTTTTGATATTTGATCATCAAATGGCCACATGAATTTTTATGTTTAATTGGCCTTTGAAATATTATTCACACAAACATGTTAGTTTTGGGTATATATATCACATACAACTAAGGGCATAAAGTGACGCAAAAAAGTGTTAATAATGTGTGACATATGCTTCTAAAGAGTGAAGAAATGGTGTACCAAAAGTGTTAATAAGTGTGACCATATGCTGTTTAAAGTGAAGAAATGTGTATTTTGTGTGACTATTGTTCATCCAATGGCCACATGAATTTTATGTTTGTGTGGCCTTTTGTAATATTTAGTCACACAAAGCATGTTTGTTTTGGGTATTTAGTCACATACAATTAAGCATAAAGTGGCCAAAAGTGTTAATAAGTGTGACCATATGCTGTTTAAAGTGAAGAAATGTGTATTTTATGTGACTATTGTTCATCCAATGGCCACATGAATTTTATGTTTGTGTGGCCTTTTGTAATATTTAGTCACACAAAGAATTAAGCAAACAGTGACCAAAAGTGTTAATAAGTGTGACCATATGCATCTTTTAGTCACATTTAAGAAATCAATATATATCAAAACAAATTCAAATACAATAAAACTGGAATGTATATAACTGAACCAAATATAAAATTGTAATGTCGTACATAATAAAATTCTCAATAATTTAAGGACTTCTGAAGACTCTTCTTCTTAGCTTGCCTTTGCATTTCATCACTAGAGACGTAAACGTTTTTGCGCTTCGTATGTAATTTAGGTGCAGTTTTGTTCTCAACATTCATTTGTATGGTACTTGGAGGTGTTGCCTGTAGGAAACAAAAGCCGCGTGTATCAAACACTGAATTAAATATGAAGAATTTTATATATGTAGGTTGATAAAACACAGGTATGTACCTTTGGATCGAAAACCACTTGATCCTTTGGCCATGCAAAAAAACCACCTACTGCATCCTTAACTGTTTTGAAACCGTTATTTCCTACATCCGGTATGCATGTTGCATCCACTAAAGATGTATCAATTGACACTTTGTAGCAATCCTTTGGGAGTCCTTTGTTATGAAGCATTTGTTTTCCATCAGTCTTGTATACGGTACCCAAAGCAATAATAGTTGATTTGTTTAAGTGCCACAGTTTGCACTTAATTGCCTAAAAAATGATTTGTTGCATGTATGTATCAGAAATTAATTAAACAAAAGAATATATGAACATGTTAAAATACATACTTGTGGTAGTACTAGTAGTGGAGACACATTTTCTTGTGATTGGGAATCTTGACGTAAAGAATCCTTCCGTATTGATCTAGTCCTTTTCTTAGATCTGACAGATTTAACAGTTTCCTATATATATAAAACACGGTAAATAAGACATGTATGTAGAATTCAAAAATCACAGGGGGATGTTTTATTACTTACCCTTGTTTCCATTTCCTTTTCCAAAGTTGCAAGTCCATTAGACTTCTGAATGCTCGCGTCATTCTCACATCCAACAACAGTTGTTCCGCCCTCCTCATAAGCGCTGCTATTTATAGGATTAATGTCCACCGAAGACACCTGCAATATAAATTAAGAAATGCATAAAGTTTAGGATCAGTGCCTGTGATTTATAGTGTTGGGATTAAAAGTATTCTTGATGTTGTTTAGATTACTGCTGCTCATGTTTGAAGTTAATGCTGCTTGGTTGATTTAATGCTGCTAGTGAACTTTAAAGAAAAATATGCACAGTGTTTACTACTACTAGTACAAAGTTAGTACTGCTAGTGAATATTAGTACTGCTCATGGTTAAGACTGCTTAGAGAAGTTAATGCTGATGAAGAAATAAATACTACTAGTGTATAAGTTAGTACTGTTTGTTAGTTAGTACTACTTAGTATATAAGTTAGTGTTGTTAGTGTTAATTAGAAAATGAAATTGTTAACAA